>PVKE010008038.1:0-48989 GCA_004027555.1 Craseonycteris thonglongyai
GGGACTGAGGATCGAATCCCAGCCCCAGCCTGTGTGGACCCATATGCTGAACTGGAGTGTGCTTCCCATGTGGGAGGCCCCAGTTCAGTTCTCACCCCCTGGTTTAGCCCCTGGCTTGAGGGGCCATGCCTCTCATTCGAGAGGCCCCCAGTCCACCTGTGCGGAACGAAACCATGTGGAAAACTAATGATGTACAACTATTAGACTGCTCTGGGCCCTCCCCCTTCTCTCTGTCTCTGTCTCTCTCTGTCAAAAACAATAAAATAATTTTTTTAAAGGTTTATTTTATTGTTTTTGACAGAGACAGAGACAGAGAGAGACAGAGACAGAGAGAGACAGGGAGAGACAGAGAAAAGCAGGAGAGCCCAGAGCAGTCTCCATAGCTGTACGTCATCAGTTTTTGACATGGTTTCATTCCACACAGGCGGGCAGGGGTTGTGCAGGGCAGAAACTGGGCTGGGGGCCCCCGGAATGGGAGACATGCCCCCTTGAGTCAGGGGTCGAACTGGAGAGCGAGAACTGACCTGGGGGGCTTCTGCATGGGAAGCACACGCCAGTTCAGCTTATGGGGCTGCACAGGCTGGGGCTGGGATTCGATTCTTGGTCCCCAGGGCTGCAAAGTAAGCACTTAACTTGCTGAGTTATCCCAGCTTTCCCGATACAAAAATTAAACAGAAGATCAGTAAGTAAATAGAACACTTGAACAACAAAGATGAGCTGGTCTTAACAGACATAGAAGACTCCACTCAACGACAGAATACATATTTTTCTCAAGTGCATATGGATACTTTCCAGGATAGATTCTCTGTCAGACAATAAAATAAGCCTTAAATAACTTTTAAAAGACTGGAATCATAAAAAGTACTTTACTTTTTTCTGGGTTTTTTTTGGCGGGGCGGGGATGGGGCTCCCGTGTGGGAAGCACACCCCAGTTCAGCATATGGGTCCACACGGGCCAGGGCCAGGACTTGATCCTCGGACCTCAGAGCTGCAAAGCAAGCACTTAACCAGCTGAGCCATCCCAGCTTCCCACAAAGTACTTCTCTGATCACAATAAAATGAAACTTTGAGGGGATGCCAGGATGGCTCAGTGGGTTAAGAGCTCACTTTGCAGCCCCAGGGTCCTAGGATTGAATCCTGGCCCTGGCCCGTGTGAACCCATATGCTGAACTGGGGTATGGCCCCCAGTTCTGTTCTCACTCGGGCGAGTTTCCCATGTGGGAGGCCCCAGTTCCACCCCAGCTCTCTCAGGCATGCCTCCCATACAGGAGGCCCTGGCCCAGTTCCTGCCCTGTGTGGGCCCCCTCCCCAACTGTGTGGAATGAAACCATGTTGAAAACTGATGACGTGCAACTATGGAGATGGTCTAGGCCTTCCCCCTTCTCTCTGTCTCTGTCAAAAACAATGAAATAAATTAAAAAAAAATACAAAGAGCAGTTAATCAAACATTCAACCGATCTTCTTTAAATTCTGATTTTAAAAGAAAGCACCTTATAACCTTCTGGGCAGATGTCAGTGACGAATACAAACAACTTAGTGAAAGACACTCACATACCTCTTCCCATGTGGTAATACTGAACTAGTGAAGAGAGTTTTTTCTTCTTATACCTTCACATAAAATTTGTACTGCAACAAACTTAACGCAAATCTGGATTTAAGACTATTATTTTGCATCTTTTGAACCTGATTTCAAAAAGCTAAGTTTGTCAAAGCAAATTCAATAATCTCACTAACAATATTTCAATTGGCTAGTGATCTGCATAACAATTATTACAGACTTTCCAGATAACACAAATAAATGTTATCATTAATAATAAATTGTTTGTTTACTACTTAATCATCATTATCAATATTTAACTGTGTTATGAAATTAAATCTGTGGTTTGTACTTTTAGTGTAGAAATTTTTTCCTAACTTATTACCTCATTTCCACTATTTTACATTCAGATAGCCACTGAACAAAAGTCAGTATTTAAGAACAGTTATTTTAAAAACAAGGGGTGGGAAAGCTGGGATGGCTCAGCGGGTAAAGCGCTCGCTTTGAAGCCCTGAGGACCGAGGATCGAATCCCGGCCCCGGCCCATGCGGATCCACATGCTGAACTGGGCTGTGCCCCCAGTTCAGTTCTTGCCGGGACCTATGTGGGAGGCTCCCGGCCCAGTTCCTACCCTGTGCCCGCCTGTGGAGTGAAACTATATGGAAAAACTAGGTTCCTGCAACTCTTTGCTAAACAATCTTTTTCTTTTGTACATATTTTCTTTATTTCCTCAGGAGAGGTACCTTCTGGTAAAGGAGTGTTTTTTTAAGATTATTTTTTTGTTTTTTTGACAGAGAGAGAAACAGACAGAGAGACACAAAGAGAAGAAAGAGGGCCCAGAGCAGTCTCCATAGTTGACATTAGTTTTCCATATAATTTCACTCCACAGGTGGGCGCGGGGCTGCGCAGGGCAGGAACTGGGCCGGGAGCCTCCCACATAGGCCCCGGCAAGAACTGAACTGGGGGGCACACCCCTGTTCAGCATATGGGTCCTCCTGGGCTGGAGCCGGGATTTGATTCTCGGACTCCGGGGCTGCAAAGCGAGTGCTTAACCCACTGAGCCATTCCAGCTTCCTCTATTTTTTTAAAACTCAAGCTGCAAGCAGAATTTCTTTAATGATTAGCATGTCTATACACAAGACTCAGCAAAAGCTATCAACCTGAAGGCCATAAGAACAAAGCAGTTTTGATCAAGATGGAGTCAGAGAGGCTGAGCTTTTTACTGTTACAAAAGTATGTATTTAAAAACTTGTAGTTTGGGTGATGGTGCCAGGATAGGTGAACATGTTGAGTGCTTGCCTTGCAACTGCTTGTGCAAACCCCCAAGCTCAACTGTGGCGCATAACTGGTAACTGCTGGGATGGTGGCGAAGGTTCTTGCCTTCCGTGAGGGAGGCCCCCAGCTTGGTTCTGCCTTGTGCAGCCCCACATGTACCTGTGTGGAATGAAAGTATGTCAAAAAAGCCCCCAAACAAACAAAAGATAAAACAAAAAACAAAAAAAACCCCAAAGAACAAAACCAAACCAAACGAAAACACACAAACAAAAAAACTAATGATGTACAACTATGGAGACTGCTCTGGGCCCTACCTGCTTCTCTGTCTCTCTGTCTCTCTCTCAAAAAACAATAAATCTTAAAAAAAATTGTAGTTTGGAAATGCAGGCATCACCATCAGAAATAACTGAGAAACAGATGTTTGTGATTCTTTACACCATGAGACACCTTGTACAAATGGGAAAGATGCTCTTCAGCCCAAGGCTCTCGAGTGCTCCTGAGGGATGTGGTGTGCTCCCACTCATGTGGCACACCATCCAAGGGAACAGGTCAGAATTTAGGGGGCGGAGCTCTGATTTGAACACATCCTCTTATTCTTCCACTCCACATCCCAAGATTTTTTTTTTTTAAAATAGTTTTACTAGAATAGTTTAAAGAATTTTTATTTTATTTTGTTTATTTATTTTAATTGTTTTTGACAGAGAGAGAGAGGAGAGAGATACAGAGAGAGAACTGAACTGGGGGAACTCCCCAGTTCAGCACATGGGTCCGCACGGGCCGGAGCCGGGATTCGATCCTCGGTCCCCAGCGCTGCAAAGTGAGCGCTTAACCCACTGAGCCATCCCGGCTTCCCCTCACATCCCAAGATTTTAAGAATGTCCTCTGATAATTTTTATATCCTTAACTTTCCCTGTATAGCAGTCAATTCTGTCTGCAAATATGTAACAATCATCTGTCACCAGGCACTGTACTGAGGGGATATTGCCATCCCTGCTCCTGGAGACCTACAGACCATTGGGCAAGTTATAGATGAGAACAGGAAATTCACTGAGTTAAACGGGGATTCACTACAATGGAACCTGCCAGCATCAGTCAGCCACGTTTTCATTAAACTCAAATTCCCTTAAAATCAAACTATATGAGGGTTGTCTGGGAAAGAGCCAGCCATTGTCAATATAATGAAAATAGTTACATGACTGGATACTTTCTGGACAGCACTTTGTATTCTTCACTTGCAGTTGTATAAACCTTCCATCTTGGAACTGAATTACAAAGTTTATAAAAATATTACTGGGATGCCAAGATAGCTCAACAGGTTGAGTGCTTGCCTTGCAGCCGTGAGGCTTGGGGATCAAGTCCCAGTCTCAGCCTGTATAGACTCACATGAAGAACTGTGGTGTGGAACTGGTAACCTCCGGGAGGGCAGCGAAGGTTCTTGCCTCTCATGAGGGAGGCCTCCAGTCTGGTTCTGCCTTGTGCGGCCCCGTATCCACCTGTGTGAATGAAAGTATGTAAAAAAAACCACCTAATGATATACAACTGTGGAGACTGCTCTGGGCCCTCCCCCCTTTTCTCACTCTCTCACCTTCTCTTTCTCAAAAAAAAAAAAAAAAAAAAATATATATATATATACACACACACACACATACACATATACATATGTGTATATACACACATATATATGTTACTAATGTACAAACTTCAGGAGGAAAACATCTTAGTTAACAAGTATTTGAATATATACAAAGAAGTTTCAGGTATTATTTATATTATTTAATTTCAAATATAAAGATAGCTTCCAACATTCTAGCTATTACTGCAGGATAAGAATTTGAAGAAAGTACCTGTCTTTATTTCCTGCATCTATTCTATAACTCTATAGACCTGTATTGTATAGACCAGTTAGCTCTAGAACTTTATGACATCTTGATTTCTAGCTGCTTACAGTAATGCTTTTTTATTTTTTAAAGACACTTGTTTTGGGGAAGCCGGGATGGCTCAGTGGGTTAGGTGCTCACTTTGCAGCGCCGGGGACCGAGGATCGAATCCCGGTCCCGGCCCGTGTGGACCCATGTGCTGAACTGGGAAGGTCCCCCAGTTCAGTTCTCTCTCTGTTTCTGTATCTCTCTCTCTCTATCTCTCTCTCTCTCTGTCAAAAATAATAATTAAAAAAAAATAACATTGTTTTGAGAGGTGAGAGAGACAGAGACAGAGAGTCAGAGATAGAAGTGGGGATGGCCCAGAGCAATCTCCATAGTTGTACCTTAGTTGTGACTTGGTCTCATTCCACACATGTGGACTTGGGGTTGTGCAGGGCAAGAACTGAACTGGGGACCTCCTGAATGGGGGTGGGGACGGCAAGAAGCTTCACCACAGAGCCATCCCAGCAGTTACCAGTTGGCTATAGTTCAGCATATGGGTTTGCCAGGGCTGGCTCACCATTGTGAGGTAAGTTCTTAACTGCTAAGCTATCTGGGCATACCCAATGCTTTTTTTTTTAATTACGTTTTTTAACTGTGAAAGAGACATTTTTGGTGACTTTATTCAGTGTGCAATTTAGGGTAAAAGTCAAAAGCTCTTTCTCATTGTGGTAGTTTTCTGATCACTTTCATGTGACTTGGCCTCACAAAACCCTACATGTGATTTCCGTGTGTGCTATTCACGGCTTGTCGGTGGCAAGCTCAAAGTGACCTAAGGACCAGTTATCTTTGAGTAAGTCCAGAGTTGTGAAAACATATTTCAAGTCTGAAAACCATGAGGTTGCCTTGAATACAGTTCAACAGATTCAAGACTTCTCTACTCAATGGAACATTTGTAAAGTACACAACACGTGACCACGTGACAGGCACCAAGCAACCTCCACTGCATGATTTTGGAAGTATAATGTGTCCGAAAGCATTAAACAGAGTTAACCTGAGTTGTAGCCTGAGCGTGGTATAAGTAAAATTCTAGTCAAAAGACTCAACTGTTTTAATTCCAGCTTAATTTCTTGCTTTTGGTCTTCAGGCAAGATATGAGACTTCTTGCTTCCTTTATCTGCAAAGGAGAGAACTGATCCTAGAGTGGCTGAGGATTATGTAATATTGTAGTATCTCCTGCACAGTGAGTCCACTGAGGAAAACTCACCAATAAAGCTACTTGGTGGGCTTTTGGCCTTGTAGCCTTCAGTGATGCCCCAACCTAACCACTGCCTCCTACAAAATGTTTTTGCACTTGCTAAGGACAGCACAGATAAGGACGATTTATAAAAAGACGGTAGATCAGATGACTTCAATGTTAAGACATATAAATGGCCAATGTATGTATGAAAGATGCTCAACTTCACTAATAGGAGAAATACAAATCAAAACCACAGTGAGACACCACCTCACAGCAGTTAGAATAGCTATTCATCAATAAGGCAAGGAATAACAACTGTTAGAGAGGCTGTAGAGAAATAACAACTTACATTGTTGGTGGGAATGTAAACTGGTAGGGAAGACAGTATGGATGTCTCAAGAAATTAAGGATCACCATATGACCCAAGGATCCCTCTTCTGAAAACATCTATGAGGGATGTCTGGGAAGTATCCAGTCATATAATTGTTCTTGTTATACTGACAGTGGCTGAATTTTTTCTGGACAGCCCTTGTATCCATTAAGATACATCTACCCTTATGTTCACCGCATTATCCACAGTAGCAAAGACATGGAAACAACTGAAGTGTTCTTCGATGGATGACTGGACAAAGATGTGGTATGTATACATACAATGGAATGTTACTTGGTCAGAGAAACGATGAAATATCGGCATTTGCAACAACACGGATGATCTTGAGATGTTAAATGAAGTCAGACAGAAAGAGTAGAGAACCATATGACTTCACTCATGTGTAAAATTAAAAGCAACGAAGGCTTAAGGCAGATAAACAAAAATACAATAGACAGACAACAGTTATGGTAGTTACCATAGGGAATGGAGGTCCTGGGGGGCAGGTAGAAAGGGTATAGAGGGTCAAATATATGGTGATGAGATTTGACTTTGGGTGGTGAACCAACAATGCAATATACTGATGATGTATTATAGAACTGTACACTTGAAACCTTTATAATTTTATTTTGTTTTTCTTAAAGATTTTATTTTTTGAGTCAGAGAGACAGAGACAGAGAGAAGGGGGAGGGCCCAGAGCAGTCTCCATAGTTGAACTTCATCAGTTTTTGGCATGGTTTCATTCCACACAGGTGGGTGGGGGCTGTGCAGGGCAGAAGCTGGGCTGGGGGCCTCCTGCATGGGAGGCATGGCCCCTCGAGCCAGGGTTCAAACCGGGGGCCTCCCACATGGGAAGCACACCGCAGTTCAGCATAGGGGTCCACGCCGGTGGGGCCGGGATCCGCTCCTAGGTCCCCGGGGCTTTGAAGCGAGCACTCAACCCTCCAAGCCATACCGGCTTCCCCGAAACCTTTATAATTTTATTAACCAATGTCACCCTAATAAATTTAATAAAATAAAAAAAACACTTTAATGCTACTTAAACATTCAATTTGATTTGTTTTCTATGGATACTTTATTAATGATAATGTTGATTCCAAGTTATAAAAAAGGTTTAACTCATACAATGACTTAAATGTTCCAGGGATTGTTATAGTAGTAGTTCCATATTTCAGATTATGATTGTTTTATAAGAATGATTATAAAATTGAAATAATTTTTGAATAAAATTCATATTATACTTTCTTTGATAATTTACAAAGTACTTACCATCATGAATTTCTATGAATACAGTATTTGTTAAAGCTTTTAGTTAATTAAAAATAACAACAACAACAAAAATAACAGATAAACAAGTATTACTTAGTCTATGATTTATTTAGGACAAAATTTTACACATTAGGATAAAGTAGTAAAAGTTAACGTAGAACTTATCCTTTCCAACCATCCATTTTTGATCTTATAGTACCGGTAGCCATGAGAACAAGCCTCTAGAATTATACTTGAAAGTTGTAACAGGAAAGAAGGCACTGGTCTTTCATTACCTCACTCCGAATGATATGACCTGGCTATCAATTGTATAATACCTCAAGCATATGATTGCCATTAGAAAATTTAGCACAAAATCCACAACCCAGACTTTCATCTTCAAAAAATGACTGACACACCCTGCTATCTGCACATAAATAGACTAAAGTCCTGATGAAGAAATGGCACTTCAAGAAAATCTCTACAGTATGTTTATAAATTGGCATAGTATTTTTACTTGAAATGTTTTTAAAAAGTGAAAACACAAACACTTCACTACAAAAATCAAACCCAGGTTAGAAAATTACTATGGAGCCAAATAATGACTTTTAAGTATCTATTTCCAGTAATGGCAGCAGCGGCAGCTGATTCGCCCATCTGCACACATATGCAAGTGAGTGAAGGCAAGCAGAACACATAGCACTGCTTCCAAGAGCTTCAGAGCAAGCGAACGGTTTTTCCAGTTACTGTCAAGAAGTCATCATCGGCCAAGGCACGCAATGCTTCTTCAAACATATCTTTGGTAATTGCCTTTAGGGAAGAGGAGGAAAGCAAATATTTTACATGTCAAGTACTCCCTTACCTGTTAGAAATACAATTTCAGCTTTAAGAATCTGAAATCATCAGTCTCCTGCATTTTTGGTGGTTTTATAATACATTTCTTTTGCTCTAACACAGGAGTAGCAAACATTTTCTGTAAAGGGCCTGCTGCTAAATTCTATATGCTTGCCATCTACTCAACTCTGCCTTTCTCTGTGCCAGTGCAGTCAGGCAATATGTAAGTTAAGGGGCATTATGATAGCAGGCAAAGGGCTGGTTTTGGCCACCAAAGTTCTTTCAAACGAATGACTGATTTTACTTATTCACAAAAGGGCACCCGTGTATTGCATCCCCAAAACAAATTTACATAATAAATTTGGTAGTTATTAAGATATGTGATTGCAACACCCTAAGAGTAAAAAACCAAAAACATCCTAAATGTTCAACTACTACTTACATAAATAAGACTATGCATGTAATGTTACCCTATCATTATGAATGTCATAGACTTTACCATCACAGATAGTATCAATATTAATTTGTTAATTAAAAAACTAGACAAGTTACAAAACTAAATATAATTAACTATGTTCATTTTTCAAAGAAAAGACCACATGTGTACAAATACATACCAAAAAACTACTAAAAGAGCAGAACTTTAGTCATGATTATTTCTTGATGACTGGTTTATGAATGATCTTACTGCTTTTCTTTATCCTTATCTACATTTATTACTTAAACAATAAATGAAGGAAAAAAGAAAAAAACTTGGGGATGATGGATGGCTCAGTGGGTTAAGTAAGTACTTGCTTTGCAGCCCCAGGGTCTGAGGATTGAATCGCAGCCCTGGCCTGTGCGGATCCATGTGCTGAACTGGGGTGTGGCCCCCAGTTCGGTTCTTGCCAGGTGATCTTCCCATGTGGGAGGACCCTGGTTCGGCCCGCAGTTTGTGGGGGTGTGTCTCCCAGGAGGGAGGCCCCTGCCTGTTTCCTGCCCTGTGCCCCCACTGCCCCCACCCCAGTGTGGAACAAAACTATGTGTAAAACTGATGACAACTATGGAGACTGCTCTGGGCCCTGCCCCTTCTCTCTGTCTCTGTCTGACAAAAATTATAAAATAAATCTTTAAAAAATAAAAAACAAAAACACTTAAAAGTATTATTAAGGGGAAAAACTCTACTACACAAAAAATACAAATAAATACTTACAATATCAGATTGTCCTCGAATATCTTCAAAAAGTTGCTGGTATTTTAGAGCTGGTGTTTTGCCTTTAGATAAAATAAGTTTTTTCAATGTTTCAGCTAACTCTTCTTTCCGTTTACGAGAGGTGGCACTCATTCCTGATTTAAAAGAAATTAATGAAAATATTTTTGCTTTAAGGAAGTGAATGTTTCAAATTTCCATGAAGGTTAGAATACAGTGGCTAAATGTCAAAATACATTAAAAATCCTAAGTTCTGAATTGTTTCCAATTTTCTATAAGCCAAATAGGCGCTACTTTCCACTGAAACATAGTCCACATAAACCTGAATAGCAGAGTCACTGCTCATTAAGAAATGTATCACTTCTTTAAAATGGGATAACACGGGTGCCTAATGGCAGAAGAATCTCTTTGAAATTACGTGTGGGAAGCCGGGATGGCTCAGTGGGTTAAGTGCTCAGTTTGCAGCCCCGGAAACTGAGGATCGAATCTTGGCCCCAGCCCACGTGGACCCATAATCTGAACTGGGGAGTGCCCCCAGTTCAGTTCTCACCGGGGCGAGACCCCGGCCCAGTCCCTGCCCTGTGCAGCCCCACTCCCACCTGTGGAATGAAACTATGTGGAAAAACCAATGATGTGCAACTAGGGAGACTGTTCTGGGCCCTCCCCCTTCTCTCTGTCTCTGTATCTCTCTCTCTGTCAAAAACAATAAAAAAATAAATCTTAAAAAAAAGAAAAAAAGAAAAAAAAGAAATTAGGTGTAACGCTGTCTGTATACTAGTGTCTATTTTTCTCAGAAGTTAGTTCTCACAACTTTATCACATTCTCAAAGGGGCTCAGAACCAAAAAAGGGTAAAAACCTGTTTCAAATGACTGAAATTTTAGCTTAAATGTGAAATACCAATTAGTTATACATTAAATAATTTTCATGTGCTTTTATGTTTGATGCAAATAACAAACCTGTAGTAAGAATAGATATGTCCACAATGCCAGTCCGGGGGTCAGTCGCAGACTGCTTTAGAGCCTCACGATGCAGGCGTTTTGCCTCTTCAACATCAATTGCTTCAACTTTGTTTGAAAATCGTACTTTAGCATGGGCTTCTGCTAAGCGGATCAATGACTCCAGCTGTCGAGGGTACGCAGAAACCATTCCTCGGCTACTGCCAATCTTTCTCATGTCTACATAAGCCTAGTGAAATAAAAAAACAAATTCTTTGGTAACAATAACCTTAGTTTCATGGTTAAACTTTGAACATTTAGGACTAAAGGACTCCTGTCTGGCTGTCATGTGCAGGTACAGAGGTGAATTAAAGGTGAGATCAAGCTTGGTGCCTTGAACTTCATCAACAAGATTGTATCTAATGTAGTTTTGAAGAATGGAGAATGGGAATGGGCAGTGAAGGTATACGAGGCCTGGAACTCAGAGGCTACAGTGTGTTGGGGTAAGGGATAAAATACAATTAGAGCAGAGGACTCATTAAGCTGCCCATCTGAAAAAGGTCCTCAGGCACTGACTCTGGTTAATACCCTTGCTGAGGATCCATTAAATACAAGGCATACCGAGGATTACTGGTTTGTTACAAAGGTTAAGTTGTATTAAACTTATATACAGATGACATGTTATTTCTTTTCAAGCAACCCTTAAGAATAAAACAAATGAAAAATATGGAAAATCAGAAACAAAAATATAAAATGTTATCATCTATAACTTTCATTTGAGCATTTTTGGGAGCTTCATTTGCATGCAAAGCCTATTAACACACCAGAAAACCTTCCTATCAGAAGGCTTGAAAAACCTAGTATGTGTCATTGTGCTCCTGCCACTGTAAAAGGACACTGAAAAGTTAACACAAAATATTTTAACTCATTTTGTTTTTTAGAAACAAGCAAACAGAATTTATGATTTTAAATTCACTACGCTTACAAAGATTTTAGTATGACAAGTATATATACAACCTATAGAAATGAATGTTTTACCCCCTTTTCCATTTGGAAAAGTAAACTTTGCAATAGAGAAGGAAAAAGTAGTCATAGAAATAGTGGGGAAGCCGGGATGGCTCAGTGGGTTAAGCGCTCACTTTGCAGCACTGGGGACCAGGGATAGAATCTCGGCCCTGGCCTGTGCGGACCCATGTGCTGAACTGGGGAGTGCCCCCAGTTCAGTTCTCTCTGTCTCTGTATCTCTCTTTGTCAAAACAAAAAAAAAAAAAAAAAAAAAAAAAAAAAAAAAAGAAATATGGTAGTATATTATTCTTAGCAAAATAATTACTGTTTTAAGGAGGCTGGCTAGTAACATTAAGGCTTTTGGCTAGTAGCAAAACATTTTTTCTGGCTTTAAACATGGGCGTGTGTTACCTCGATGAGAGCTTGGCTGGCTTCTTGGCTCAGCCGAGGCATAATCGTGCTATGAGCATAGGCGATGTAGTCCTTCAGCACCGCCATGTCCATGAACTCTTCCTCCACTTGCTCCTCGCTTTGATAGTATAGAGCAACGAGGTGGTGAGCCAGACGCCTGTCGTAGGCTTCGTCCTGAGGGTCCAGCATGAGGAAGATCAAATCAAACCTGAGAAAATATTGTAAAAATAGTTTTCCTAGTTGGGACACCAACAGACCTGCAAACATAATTTAAAAATTGCTCTTGGGACACCTAGGCATGTACAGTGAATGTGTTCAGTCAGGGAGATTAAATGTCTTCTATCCAGGATGCCTATAGAGCCTTCAGATCAATTCAATTTACTCTGCTCTGTCCCCAGAAGGTGACCACTCACTTGGCTTTTAGGTCTGTCCAGAAAACAGCTAGTCATCACAAGCTGAGTCAAATAATTAATATTCCCATGAAGGAAATATTACTATAATGTTGAAGACTGGAAGATAGAAATGAAAATATATGTTCAATTGTTCTGTGGAAATAAATAACTATTTGGTTAAACAGAATTAAAATCTAAAATAAGTTGACGAAATACCTCAGTATTTGTAGTGGGTTGAAAAACTGTGGATTATAATTACAATCCAGTTTTTGAAATGTCCTACTTGCTTCAAAAGAATGTTAAGGTGCTACCCATAGCTGAATAGAGAAAAACATAGTCCTTGCCATGAAAACACATGACCAACCAGATTTGAAAAATTTTGCATTAGGGTGGAGTTTATATTATCAGTTAGAACATTTCTTTTTAAAAAAATACAATTAAAAAAAAAAAAAGATTTTGTTTTTTGACAGATAATGGGGAGGGCCCAGAGCAGTCTTCATAGTTGTATGTCATAAGTTTTCGACATGGTTTTGTTCCACACAGGTGGGCAGGGGGCCAAGAAGGGTGGAAGCTGGGCCAGGGGCCTCCTGCACGGGAGGCACGACCTAGTTCAGCATATTGGTCCACATGGGTCGGGATAGGGACTCAATCCTTGGACCCTGGCGCTCCACCTGCTGAGCATCTGGGCTTCCCCATGTATTTCTATTTCTTAATCCCACTCTGAAAAATTCTACAAATGAGGAAAGAACATCTGTTTTTAAAAATATTTTCATACCTTGATAATAATGTGTGTGGTAACTGGATATTCTCAATAGTAGTTTTTTTAGGATTCCATTGAGACTCAATAGGATTTGCTGCTGCCAGGATAGAGGTTCGTGCATTGAGCTGACAAATAATCCCAGCCTAGAGAAAATAGTGCAGTTAGAAGACTCATCCTGATGGCAGAACTGTGTGAGACATCTGTCCCTGGCATGGCCTCTGCCATGTCTGCAAGTCACCAAGAGCCATGTCACCTCGTAAAGGTGACTTATGTGGTTCCACGTAGGATAATATCCTGTCCTTGGAACCATGTCAAGGACTAAGTTTTAGATAAATGTGAATGATCTAACTGCATCATTCTCTAAAACAAAATCCCTCACATGAGATTTAGGACAAGCAATAGTTCTGAAAACCTCATTAGTGGGTTAGTACAGCAAAAAAGATGAAAGAGGATGCTGTAGTACAAGCTTGTCCAACCTGCGGCCTGTGGGTTGCATGTGGCCCCAGATGGCTTTGAGTGCGGCCCAACACAAATCCATAAACTTTTTAAAAAACATTATGAGATCTTTTTTTTTTTTTTAAAGCTCATCAGCTATTGCTAGTGTTAGTATATTTTATGTGTGGCCCATGACAATTCTTTCAATGTAGCTCAGTGAAGCCAAAAGGTTGAACACTCCTTGTATAGAAAATACTCATGGATTTAGCTGAAATCTAGTAGGAAAATAACACTGCACATAGTTCCACAAATGCTTTATTTGAAGTGTCCACACATTTTAAATGTGTGCATGTTTATGGATGGAGAATGTGGCTTACCTTTGCAATGGAAAGAGTCTGCTGTTCCATGACTTCATGCAATACTGATCTTGTACTTTCATTCATCTTGTCAAACTCATCAATACAACAGATACCGTTGTCACTGAGGACAAGGGCACCAGTCTGCAGGACGAGCTGCCTCGTCTCGGGGTCTTTCATTACATATGCAGTGAGGCCAACTGCACTGGAGCCCTTCCCGGATGTGTATTGGCCCCTGGGGACCAGGTTGTACACATACTGCAGCAGCTGAGACTTGCTGGTCCCAGGGTCACCACAGAGCAGAATGTTGATCTCAGCACGAAATTTGCCCCTTCCTGTGTGACTAAAATCCTTTCTTGTTCCACCGAAGAGTTGAAGCAAGATTCCCTGAACAAACACAAACCAACCTAAACATTCATTTACTATAGAATAACTAAAATATAGCTACTACTCTATGAATAAATTACTATTAAGAAACTTAAAGGTATAAAGAATGTGATAGTGCTTGAAGTCATCACTAAGCAATTTATATATAGCACATATCATGCCAGAATGGTGGCCACGTAATGTGGCCATCCCTATTCTGACACTATGTAGCTTTTCCTCTGTTTAGAAACATGTAAGTTTTGTGTAGAGATAAGGAAATGGACAATGATGCTGTGATTCTCCTCAATCAATAACCATGCCAGGTTGTGGACACCATGCTCTGCCAAACAGGCAGCAGTTCTTATTCTGTGTGGAGGGAGAGGAAGGATGATGTTCATACTATTAGATCACAAAGAACTATAAATTCCAACTATAAGTTAAAATCCATTGTTACCTTCTTTATATCTTCATGTTCATAAATGCTTGGAGCCAAGGCTGAAGCAAGTCTCTCGTAAATGTCTGGTTTTCTGGAAAGTTCCTTAAGCAGTTCCACATGCTTATCTGAAAAAAGTTTCTGTTCTGCTTCTTCATCAAGGCCATGCAGACGTTTTGCATCAGTTTTTCGATAATGAATAACATCAATGTGGGTTTTGTAGACAGACTTCACATTACTTACTCTTGGATTGACTCGAATAGGCACAGCTCGATAGATGCCTGAGGGTATAACCGAAAAACATACTTTTACCTTCCACAGGCTCAGTAAACCAGCAAACAGGCAGTACTGGGAGCTGACAACTGGTACTAGCGGAGGTGAGTTCCAAGCAAGATGCCTTCATGGAATTGCTAGAGGATTCAGACTTATACAGAAAAGCTCTTCAACTGAAGGGAACAAGATCAAGTTGGAAAGAACACTGGCTTCTGAAAAAGGGAAAACTAAAAATGTGTTCATTTGTGACTACGTGTTAGGTCTGTGACCTTGGGCACCTATATGAACATAATCACACTGCATATAATTTTTTTGAGGTTTAAAGGAAATTACTTTTTTCTAGCACAGTGCTTGGCTCATGCCTATGTTAAGTGAATAGTATTTTTCTAAAGATTTATTTTATTGTTTGACAGAGAGGGACAGAGAGAAGGGTAGGGCCCAGAGCAGTCCTCTCAGCCACACACATTATCAACATAGTTTTATTCCACACGGGTGGACAAGGGGCTGTGCAGGGCAGGAACCGAACTGGGGGCCTCCCGCATGGGAAGTACATCCCGGGATGGAACTGAACTGGGGCCCTCCCACATGGGAAGCATGCCCCAGTTCAGCATATGGATCCACATGGGCCAGGGCTGGGACTTAATCCCTGGATCTCATGGCTGCAAGGCAAGGATTCAGCCTATTGGGTTCTCTTGGCGTTCCTGTGAATAGTATTTTGAAATAGTATTTTCATTTCCCTTAAGCTAAGCATACAGAATTTGCTTGGTAATTACTGGACTGGAACAAAATACTACCAAAATCCTATTCCAAAAACGTGGAAAGAAAGAAAACCCTAAAAGCTCAGGTCTTTTAAAAATCACTCGCTAATTATTTCACATACCATAAGACAATCTATTAAGTCAAAGGTGAAGATATGGTAAAGGAAAAATGACTGCATTTTGTTCATAGAGTAAGAGGAGATATTTCTAGGTGAATAGTGTATACCATCCTGCTTTTTAAAGTATAATTTAAGAACATTAAAAGTAGATGAACAATCAACCCTTCAACCATACCAACTCATCCATTCTCTAAGAACAAAAATTTCACAAACTGGGGAAGCCGGGATGGCTTAGTGGGTTAAGCGCTCACTTTGCAGCACCGGGGACCGAGGATCGAATCCCGGCCCTGGCCCGAGCGGACCTATATGCTGAACTGGGGAGTTCCCCCAGTTCAGTTCACTCTCTATCTCTTTTTCTCTCTCTCTGTCAAAAACAATAAAATAAATAAGTAAATCTTTAAAAAAAAAAAAAAAAAAAAATTTCACCAACTGATATTTATCTTTTTTGAATTTCAAACTAGAAGCCTTGAATTCCTGGACAACCTGGTTTCTTGCTGCTTTTTAGAGAAAATATGCAATCTTTCCTTCAGTTTTCACAATATGCCACTATAGATCATCTGTCCATTTTCTAAAAATTTATTTATTTATTTATTTTTGAGAGAAAGGGGAGAGTTCAGAGCAGTCTCCATAATTGTGTGTCATCAGCTTTTCGACAGTTTCATTCCACACATGTACTTTTATAACTTAAGATTGCTAGTGCAACTGAATTTCATACTGAAGACACTGGATGAAAAGTCCTGACTCAATGAATGGAACAGATGAATTACCCCAGGAGCCTTAGCTACTCCTTGGATTTAATTCCCACATTGTCCTCAATAAAGAACTATGACTGGAGATGCCAAGATAACTCAGCAGGTTGAGCACTTGTGTTGCAACCAATGAGGTCAGAGAATTGAAATCTGGCCTTGGCCCGTGCAAACCCATATGCTGAACTGTGGCACAACTGGTAACAGCTGGGATGGTGGCTAAGGTTCTTGCCCCAAACGCAGCCCCATATCCACCTGTGTGAAATGAAACTGTCACAACTAATGATGTATAACTATGGACACTGATCTGGGCCCTCCCCCTTCACTCTCTCTCACCTTCTCTTAAACAATATAAATCTTTAAAAAGAACGACTGCCATAAACATAAACAACCACCCCCAAGAAACCAAATGCCCCAAACTGCTATAAAGCATCAAAAGAAACAATGGCATATTCACACAGTGCAGTAAAAAGAGCACTCTCCTGGCAGAGAATGAGTCCTAGTGCCAAATGACTGTAGAATCTTAGCTACACTATTTGTACTTCTCTGAATCTCAAGTTTCCCCATCTCTTATGATTAAAGTGTCACAAATGTAACTCCTGGCATGGAAGCAAGGTGCTCAGATTTATTCTTCCCTATAATAAAATTTAACCCGTAGCTGTGCATTTGGGAAATAAATAATAAATTATGTAAAATTCCAGAGTTTGTTTAAGTGCTACTTCCTGCAATTGCTGGCATAGCTCAAATGCTGCCAAGCCTTGTCTGAAGTTGTTTTCTCAAGATACCAACACTATCAAGTCAAGATACACACATACCTTTGAGATATGGAGATAGCAAGAAGCAAGAGACTGCAAGGGCAATGCATTGAAACATTCTGTCCTGCTAGGTTAAAAAGGTGACTAAGCATGAGGATGCCAGGAGATTTGAGTATTTGTCAGCAAACCCATATGCTGAACTGTGGCTCAACTGGTAACTGTTGAAATGGAGGCGAAGGTTTTTGCCTCCCATGCAGGAGGCTCCAGTTTGGTTCTCTCCCCATGCAGTCCCACATCCACCTGTGTGGAATGCAACATGTCACAACTAATGATGTACAATTATGGAGACTGCTCTGGGCCCTTCTCTCTTCTGTCTCTCTCACACCTTCCCTCAATAGAAAAAAGGTGATTAAAGTAGTACACTTCATATTCCCAAGACCTGAATGACGTTGGAGGCAGGTCCATGCCCCATGCCAATAAATTCATGACAGAGTAAAAGGACTGACTAAAAGGTGTCATCAAAAGCAAGACTGACTTATCACATCAATACAACCTACACTCTTACCAGTAACATTCACTCTGTCCCCAGGTTGAACCTTGTCAACAAGATCATTGTGAGCAAAAAGGATGACAGTGTGAGGTGTCTGCCCTGCAGGCATATCTTCAGGAGATTCTTGAAGTTTGATCTGAAAGAGCAGTGAAAACAAATGAGGAAATGAAGGAAAGTTAATGAAGACAAAAACTACAAGTCTTCAAACCACTGAAACATATTTTTGATGTCTAGCATCTTTACTTTGTAAAACATTGTTTTAACCTCCTGCTGGCATAGCTCAAATGCTGCCAAGCCTTGTCTGAAGTTTTCTCAAGATACTAACACTATCAAGTCAAGATACACACATATCTTTGAGATACGGAGATAGCAAGAAGCAAAAGACTGCTTTTTGTGAGGATGTTATTTATTCTTCTACACAGGAGAAAGGGAAGCGCAATTCTGGTGACTTTTTTTTTTTCTTTGGCCATTTTAAGGTTGTGGTGGGCATCTCCCTTTGCATGTGGGCTTGGAGACTAAGATACAGATTTTATTCTAAGTTAGTTTGTGAGTCTTTGAAGCATTCAAAGACTACTATGCTACAACCTCCTTGGGAGCAAGGGTTCCACCTTCGTATCTCTAGTTCTTAGCGCCATGCAGCCATGAGCTGAAGTGCATTTGTTACAATAATTTGTACCAATATTACCGGTAGATAAAAATTTACCGGTATATCTTTAATTTTATTTGCAATTATTTGGTTATTAATAAAGTTAAATACCTTTTCACATTTGCTAGTAATTTTCTTGTTGATCCCACCCAATAAGGGAAATTACCTTTCGCAGTATTTAACATACTCTACTTAACATTGAAAAAATTGTTTAAACATTGTAACTAAATAAAAAGAAGTCCTTGTCTTTGTGCACTTTTATACCATTACAATCACAATGACTTTTCTGCCTTTCCCCACTTATTATTTTAATTAACTTCATCTTAAAAATTTCATGATTAAAGAGGTAAAATGTCAAACTTCCTACACAATAAAATTTGTAAGGTAAATTTTAGAAAAATTTCTCAACCCACTCTTTACCAGAAGTTGCAAAATGACAGAATTTAACCAAAAAACTTTTATTGATCTTAAATGTTCTATGTACTTAATCCGACATGTTAAAAATTTTTTTTAAATCTGAAATATTTCCCATAGAAGCATCTTGTGTTAAATTTGATCTAATAAATCAAGAGAGATTAATTTGATGTTAACTTATAAATGACATGACAATTAGGATATTTATAGAGGAAGAATGCATTTTCTCTTTATGAAGTATTTTAGGTCACAGGACCGTGGAGTATATGTGTATAATGAACTGGTACCCACAGGCAAGAAAACAGGAACAATGCCATCACAAAGCTGAGGACTTAAAAGAGTGTTCCAAGTATCCAGCCCACAACCCTCTAACAAAACCTATAGTCAGAGAAGGAATGAAGTAGTTAAATGTCATTTAGGAAGCAAGATTTTAGGATCTCACAAGTGGACATGTTATTATTTAGCTTCTTGAGGATTCAGATAGAGGCAGAACAAAGGCAAAATATGCCAAAGGGGAGGCCACCCAGCGCACTCAGGAAGACCACACACCATTTGCTTGTCGGAGAACACAGAGCGGTTGTGGATCAGTGCCATGCTGTGGGTGGTGTGACAGTGTTCACATACGCAGGGTTCAGCAATGCGACCACGGTCCATCTCCACCCGAGCTGTGTGGGCGCACACCTGGCACTGGAAGAAGGCCTCTTGCATCTCTGGAATTAGCTGAGATGTCCTGATTACCATACCACTGATGGCGATGAGTTGGTCAATGTCTACACAGGGGAGAAAGAGGCTGACTTGTCCATTAGCCACTGCCCACAGCCCAAGCAGATGCATTATCTCTCAAGAGCTGGACTCCTGTCAGGGCAGGTCCCAGAAAAACCTTATGTAGAGGCGCAAAGGTACCTGGGAATAACTGGGGTCACAGTAGGTACTGTGGTCAGGGCACGAACATCTCACTGGGTACCTTCAGGTCTAGCTAGAATGCCCTTTCTGTGTTCAGTATACCTTCCTCTCAAACACAATGGACTCTGGCCCTTTCTTCCTCTGGACCCCCAACCCATAAGCATACCACCTTCTTTCTTGTCTGCATCCTGTTTGGCTCCATATTCTGGTTAGGAATTAGAAACTTTATGCTTTTGTCTATTTTGTCCCATGGCCTTTTACCTCATTGTATCACATGCAAACCCTACTGTCTCAGTGTATGTGAAATGGATGGGTTCTAGAAGCAGCCTGAAATAACTACCTTTGTGACTTTGGAAACACCCTTAACCTCTCTGTACCTCACCTATAGAATGGGAATAATGACAGTACATACCTCTTAAGAGTTGTTGAGGATTAGGTTTCTATACATCAAGCCTAATAAGAACAGTACCTGACAGAACAAGCACTCTAACATAGCAATCATCACTATCTATAAAAGAAAGGCCCTATATAGACTATTTTGTACTCTTGCTTATGATTCCTCTACAATTTGGACCCTCCCTGACAAACAACTTTTCCTCCAATTCCTACTGCTGGTTTTTAACGAGTTACACTGTTATTTGTAGTTAATAAAACACACCATTAATACTTATTGCCGGCCTTGTAGATGGTCCCATCCTTAAGCACTTACTGCTGATTCATGAGGCCTTTTGAACTTGTTCTCCCACAAATCTTCTTTGCTTCTCTCCATTAATCCTTCTTTTATTTTAAAATTTAACAGCTAAACATTTTTGAAATCAGTACCTGGCAATGGGTAAGCCCTCATATTACTTTGGAATTCTTTGTGTAACAAATCTCTGCCTCTGAAAATTTAGATGCCACGCTCTACCCAAACAACTATCCCTTCCAGTGTCCCCACCAGAAATCCCTGTCATAGAGATGCGGTCAGGAGCCAGTTTCGTAAGAGAAAAAGTAATATTACACTTCGTTAATGAAAGTGAAATCTAGTACTTACTCATGTTTATTGGCTAATTTTCTTTTCTTTTACTAAAATGTGTCTTACACATTTACCTAGAGTGGTATTTATTCTCAATAGCTTTTATACCTCAATCTTCATAAATTATAAGGCAAATATCATGTTTGTCCTGTAGTTTTATTCCTATGTTTCCTGTCTAGCTGCCCTATATTTGAGCTACCGGTACTGGTAAAGTCTCTTAACTGAATCTCAACATACTTTGCACACTAAATCCACTGTGCACTTTTCAAGAATGACAATCTTTCCCCTCAGTGGCTCTCTACTGGACTTTAGAATAAAAAAAATTAAGCTGGAATTCTAAGCTCTTTGTATCCCTTCATTTGGCTCTCCAGAGCAAATTCCTTCATATTTGCTTTCCAAATCCTTAACATAACCCCAATTTCTATTTCACCATGATCCTTTCCCATGTGGGCCCAGTACTCTCCTTCTCTCCCTAGGCTGAGACATCTCCTGTATTGGTCTTCAGTTATTCTACCTTTCATTTATTTTCCCAACTAGAGCTCTTTCTTAGGTTCTAGAGCAGGGATCATATTTGTATTTGTTTTCTACAGTGATTCTGAGGAAGTGCCTATTCAGTAAAATAACTAAGTTTATTATATTTAAATTCATTCTAAGATAGAAAATGACTGTCAAGTTACATATTATTTGTAAATGTAACTATATAGTTATATAATTTCAGTCATATTAAAAAAGGTATGGTGGGTTCATAATCATTTAGGGTAACTGAATGTGCTATTATTTTGTCGATTTCTAATCTATCACCACCAATTCTTTTAAAGTTCCTTGATGAAATATGTTTTATTTTCATGCAAGGTATTTTCCCGCTATTAAAGATATTACCTTCTGGATTTAGGTTTCTCATATTCTTAGTCTTCAATGCATTGAATGGTCTTACTTGAATCTGATGTTCTAAGATTGAGTCAGGATAACGGTCAAAGAAAATCTCATTGACAGCCATATCAAAAGTTGGGATAACCTCCTGTAAAATTGAACGAGAATGCCAAGCCATGTTTGTATTGCCATCTTTGTGTTAAATATAAATAAAGCATTTCATATTAGCAAAGTATAAAAGCAAAACCGGGAAAGCCGGGATGGCTCAGTGGGTTAAGTGCTCGCTTTGATGCCCCAAGGACCAAGGATCGAATCCTGGCTCCGGCCCAGGTTGACCCACATGCTGAACTGGGGTGTGCTTCCCGAATGCGGTGAGGCCCCCAGTTCAGTTAAAAAAAAAAAAAAGCAATACCACATGGCATAATACAAAAAACATTACCTTATACAGTCACACACATCATTTACAGACCCTGGACACACTGAACTATCTTCTCTTGCCTCTGCATGCTCTCATTGGGGTTAAATGTGATTATACGAGGCTGTCCATAAAGTATCCAGCCATGCAACCATTCTCATATTGACAATGGCAGGAGTTTTTTCCACACAGCTCTCTTTTTTATGAAAGTGCCCTCACTGTATATTGGCATATTTTAGGTTTTCAATTAGTAACAATTTTTTTTTAGCATATTTTCAGGTCTTACTTTTCCTCTACAATGAACAAAATATATTAAGTCAAGATTTAAAACCAAGTCAGCTTGCCTCCAAAAGCTTAAAGCTAGAATCAACATAGCTGGTACATCAATAAAACTAAGCCTAGAGAAAAGGACCACAGCATGGCTAATATATTCTGTTAGAGATGGCACAAATATGTGATGTGTCTATAAAATATTTCCATTTAAGAAAATTTACTTCATCAAACCCCAAAGCCAAATTGAAATATTCACTATTATTTTATACACTATTAAGTAACACTGGGGATGCTGGGATGGCTCGAAGGGTTGCACACTCATCTTGTAGCCCTAGGGACTGAGGATTGAATCTTGGCTCCAGCCCGAGGACACAGGCTGAACTGGGGTGAGCCCCCAGTTCTGTTCTCGCCAGGGCGAGCCTCCTATGTGGGAGGTCTCCAGTTCAGGTCCTGCTGCTCCTCATGCAGGAGGCTCCTGGCCCAGTTCCTGACCTGTGCAGCCCTGTGATCACCTGTGGAATGAAACTATGTCGAAAACTAAGGATGTGCAACTATGGAGACTGCTCTGACTCTCCCCTTTCTCTGTCTCCTTCTCTATGACAAAAACAATAAAAATACTGGTAAATCTTGCGGAAGCTGGGATGGCTCAGCGGGTTAAGTACTTGCTTTGAAGCCTTGGGACAGAGGATCAAATCCTGGCCCCAGCCTGTGAGGACCCATATGCTGAACTAGGGTGCTTCCCATGCAGGAGGGCCCCTAGTTTGGTTCTTACACCCTGGTTCTGCCCCTGGCTTGAGGGGGTATGCCGCCTATGTGGGAGGCCCCCAGCCCAGTTTCCACCCTGTGTGGCCCCTGCCCACCTGTGTGGAACAAAACCATGTTGAAAACTGATGACGTATAACTATGGAGACTGCTCTGGGCTCCCCCCCTTCTCTCTGTTTCTATCAAAAACAATAAAATCTTAAAAAAAAAGAAACACTGCTAATTAAACAAGAAAGTGTCACTGATAGTAATACACATCCCAAGTCCAGAAATGTTTAAGTGTGAAAAGAAAATGCTTATCTTAAAAGAGAATAAACATGGTTTTCTAAAAAAGTTATTTTGCACTAGGGACAAATGCCCTCTTACCACCAAGGAAATTTTGCTACCCAGAAACTCTTCAGATGTTCTAGATGTTTACTGTAATTCATTAAGAAGACCAAAGCTAAATTCTTACCTGTGGGTAGCAGATGAGCTGTCTGTATAGATTTTTGTCAAATGATTTTATGTGTTCACAATTTACATTTAAAAATGGCTCCCCAATAACATTAATCTGTAAGATAAAATGAACAAGTTATATTATAATTGTTTTGAAATACATAATTTGAATTTATACGTGAGAATATATAATTACCTCCCCAAGTCGCTGCATGTACATAGGTTCAGTAATATCTATGCCTACATTTTCTTCTTCTTTAGCCAGAGGGTCAATAAAATGCTGAAGAAATCTCTTGAGAAGAGAAAAATATTAAGCTTAATACATTTAGGAATAAGCGAGTATACAAAGTACAAAGAGTTATGACTTTGTCACTATTAAAAAGTGGAAAACCATCAATAATTTTAAGCCATCTAAAAATCTTCTAAGTATTATGGCCATGTAGATATAGGTTATACATACTCCCCCCCCCAATATTTTCAGCCCCAAGCATATGAATTTGAAAACATATAGCTCACCTGAAAATTTTCTTTGCATGTTGCCACATTTACATCTGTTCCCCAAATCACAAGTTTTTGGCCCAGAGACTGTTCACTTGTCACTACATCTTCTGCTGCTGGCTACAGAGAAAAATATGACAGAACCATATTAAAGGGGCATAACCCATTTTATTTTCCCCAGAAAAAGCTATCAGTAGACTGTATTATGTACTCACACCTTCGGACTGCAAATCCACCTGGAGGCCCTTCCGTGCAGATCCCAGGTCAGGTCTCTGCCTCACAGGTGTACCCCTAACACCACTTCTTGGGGTTCCCTCTACTCGAGAGCTGGGAGTACCATATGTCAGTGGTGAACTAACATCAAAGTCAAGAGGGATAGCTATACAAATAAAATTTTAAAGTTTATAATGAAATTCTGGTAGCATATCAAACCTCAAAGTACAGCACATTCTGTTAATTCAAGTCATCTAAACACAATAGCAAACTGAATGTTTATTGTCACCTCTGGTGGTTAAGATTTTGAGGACTATTAAATGTTCTATAAAAAAGCACCAAGTTTCTTTCTCTGCTCACAAATTCCTAACATGTACTATCACTATTACATTAGTGGACATATTAGCTCAGGCACAGTTACATCAACTACTCGTTAACAAATCAGCAAATCTGACCAGCTGAAGCATCTGTGTATTAGCCACGGTATAACTTAGATGTTCAGAAACACACCTGAAGAATGTATCTGAGGAGGGCTGGAAAACAATGTGTCCCGGGCCGCAGGGGTCTGCACGTCAGCTCCAGGTGAAGTAGGCATTGGCTGCAGCTCTCCTGTGGAGGTAGAATCCTCGCCTCTACGTCTCTGAGATGGAGATGACCTGGCATCCTCACTTCGAGCTTGTAAGAAACAAAACATAAAAGATGGTCACCAATTCCCATTGTCTTCCTGGATTTGTTTTCTCTTGGGACGGTTTGATTCATTACCGAACAAATACAAATCAAAGGGAACCGAGGCAAATGAGTCGGATATGTTTAAACAATCAAAATTGAGAAACTGCCTGGCAAGGGTGGAAATGGGCGTTCAGGGCTGTCTGCCTCATAAGGAAGTCGCTGCACACTAGAACGGGCAGGCAACGAACAAACGCTCGCCGTTCGTCTGACATCTTACTCCTTCCGGGCCCTGGAGACAACGTCCGGAGGCCTTGTGCATTGGCCAAGGTGTTTTAGTGGTGGCGGGAAAGGGCCAGAGGGGGGCTGGAAAGGGTAGCCTGAGGAAGGGAGGGGGGTGCGTGGTAGGACAGAACCGCGGTTGAGGACTTACGCGTCTGCGCGGGCGTGGTCCTACCGCGCCGGCTGCCACGGCGGCTCGGGGTCGACGCTGGGGACGACATGGTGCTTGGGGTACCTGTGCGACAGAGTACAGGCTCGTGCCGCGCCCGCTTCTACCTTCCTCAGCCTCGCAGCACAGATATCCTTGAAGGGCTCCGAGCCTCCCCGCCCGCGCGCAGTTACCGAAGAAAGGCCGCTGCTTCTGACGCACGTGGGGGTCCGGGGTGCACTTGGTGGGTAGAACTCAGACTGCGACAAAAGAGTCCCAGAGTTTCCCGCCGGCGGCACCTTCTTCACTGTCCTCGGCAGCGCCCAGCCAATCACAGCGGCGCTCGCGCGTAGCTCCGCCTCCGGGAGGCGCCACTGTCCACCGACAGGGGGGAACGGAACTCCTTATTCGGCGTCTGGTGGAAAGCAGACTCAGGCTTTGCTAGGTGCCCACCTCCGTTCAGATGGTCTGACCCTCTACGGAACTACGGTTTCGCGGGAAATCTGCGGAGTCCAACAAGACCATGTTCACCGAGGGCTTTGCCTTCAGTGTACTGTTGGCCAAGGAGAATGTCATTATCCCTTAGTGTTTTCATTTCTAAAGACATTACAAATGTATATCAAAGGAGAAACTGTAGATCTCGACCCAAGATCCTAGCTTGTCTTTTTCTGCCTCTACTAAGTAAACTCCAACTATCCTCTCCGTCTATTTCCGGAGGTCAAACCGCTGGATCTCTAAGGTCCAATTTATGCATACTAAATGTATTGTGTACAACACATTCACAAGCCTGCCGATATTTTAATTCATGTCTAAACTGGCTATTCGTACAGGAAGTACCCTCCCGTAAAAGTGTCAGGGCGGGTTCCCGCCGCCGCAAGCCCCGCCTCCGCCCCGGAACCCCGCCCCCGAACCCGGGGGCCCCACTTCCGGCATCTTTGGGCCTGGGCTGGACGTGAGCGAGCACCGCCCTGGGCGTTATGGCCAACTCCAGGTCTGGCGTGCAGGGCTCCCTGTTGCAGCTACAAGAGTCCTTGTCCGCCGCGGACCATTACAGTGCTGCGACGGCCAGTTACCAGCTGATCCGGGGTCTGGGGCAGGAATGCGTGCTGAGCACCGATCCCGCGGTGCTAGGTGGGTATCATCTCGGGCGGGGCCGTGCGAAGCTGGCGCCTAGGCGCACGCACATTTCGGTGTTTCTGCGTTGTGCTGGAGCATCGCACAGCCCAGTGTTGCTTCCACAATGGGTAGATTTAACGTTATTTTGAAGTCCAGCCATTTGACTTTGCGGCGTCGTAATTTCTGTGTGTAAAGAGTAATTTGTTATACTATTTTTTTTTAACAGCAGAGTACAGATTTTTAAAAGCAAAGTTGTTGAAAATGCCCTAAATTCGGCAATAATTGTTATCCAAAGTGGGGAGAGGGAACAAGAGGAAAGTATTTTCTTTCACCTTAATCTTGCCTAGACCCACCGGCACCGTACCTTTTCCAAACGTTTACATTTGTTCTTCCTACTTTTGAGAAACATTGCAGAAATATAACTGAATAGTCATGCTGTTCTTTTAACTTTTTAGCCACACCCGGATGAGAACTTTTTGTCTCTTTGAAATATAATATGTTCCTTTTCAGCACTTTTAACGTAGATCACTTTGAAAACTAGCATTCCTTTTTAAAAACCAACGCAGACCTTCCCCATGGGTGTGTCTTGTCTTCTTAAAAGGAGCGTGAGATTTTCTTCCTAAGGGGTCTTTGCTGAACATGTGGAGAAATAATATAAACACCTCAAACGAGATGCTATATAGTTCCTATCTATTGTCAAGGATATATTAATGGGGAAAAAATTAACAACATTATGTACATTCTTTCTAGCCTCAGTGTTTCTAAAATTCCTTATTGTTCCTTTAGTAACTTGTTTGTAAAACAGTTCCAAGTTTACTCTGAATGTTAAATATATGTCCTTTCACTTGAGAAAGCATAGAAGATTTTATTAGTTTTCTATTGCTGTTGTGACAAATAGCATAAACTTAGTGGTTTAAAACAACACAGTTTGTTAATTTTACAGTTTTGTAGTCAGAAACTAAAACCAAGGTATCAGACATGGCCACTTTACTTTCTGAAGACTTTGAAGGCCCCTTTTTCCTTGCTTATGTTCCTTGCTTCTAGAAGCCACCCACATTCTATATCACAGCCCCCTTCCTCCATCTTCAAAGCCAGCAGCAGTGCGTCAAGTAGCTGTCACGCTTGGAATCTTTCCTGCTGTCTTGTCTTCCTATGTCTCTTCCTCTAGTGGTAAGGGCCTATGTGATTACATTGGTCCTGCCCTATACTCCCAGTAAGGTCAGCTGGTTAACAACCTTAATTTCATTTACAACTTTAATTTCCTTTTGCCATGTAAAGTTAGCACATTTACAGATGTGACATGCCCACACATCAGTATGGAATATCTAGAATTTCCAGTCTTCCTTGTCTAAATACCACAGCCTTAGGTTAGCATTTTATCACTCACAGAGCTTAATTTGTTTGAGTTTGTCCAGCCTGTGGCTCAGGACGGCTGTGAATGTGGCCCAACACAAATTTGTAAACTTTCGTAAAACATTATGAGATTTTTTTTTGGCAATTTTTTTTTTTTTAGCTCATTAGCTGTCATTAGTGTTAGTGTTAGTGTATTTTATATGTGGCCCAAGACAATTTTTTTAATGTGGCCCAGGGAAGCCAAAATGTTGGATACCCCAGGCTTAATTAATGGAATGGGGAAGGGCAGGATGGATGAGAAAGTTGAAGGGATTAGGAAATACAAATTGGTAGTTATAAAATAGTTATGGGGTTTTGAAATACAGTACGGGAATATAGTCAGTAATGCTGTAAAAACTATGTATGTCAGATGGGCACTAGAATTAGTGGGGAGATTGTTACCTCCCTGAAGTCTGGTGCTGCTTGTTGCCTGTACCCAAAAACTCCAATGACAGGGTTGGGGGGGAGAAATGCACACTTTATTCTAGAAGCCGGCAGCTGAGGAAGATGACAGACTCATGTCATCTTCCTTGAACCGGACTTAGGGTTTTTATAGGTAGATAGGTAGGGGAAAGGACAGAGGGGGCATGAGGGACATAAAGGGTTAGTCAGCTGGGTTTCCGGGCTAACAGTTGAGCAATTGCTTCCTAGGGTCTTTCTGGGAGTATGGGGGCTTTGTTATTGCTTCAGCATGTCATTATCTTGAATCTGGAGTGCTGCATGTATCATCATCACAAACTGGGGAGTTGTAGTCATGGGTTCTGAAGTCTGGGGACCTTGAGATTGAGCGCTTATACTTTCCTGATCAGAGTCCTATTCATTTACCGGCTTAACAGGGTACGTGTAGCTTCAAGGGAAGGAGCAAGGCAGTCATTCAATCAAGCAGTGAAGGGGGAGAAACAAAGAAAGGAGGCAACTGAATATTGTACTATATTGTATAATAGCTAAATTTAACTACATTATTGATTTTTCCAAGTTTCACCCTTATAGGAGCACTTCATAAATTGTATGAATGCCTAACTACTGTACTGCACACATGAAAATAATACAAAATAATATTGAATGTCAACTATTACTTAGAAATATACATATATAGTCACGGGGTGCAGAGTACAGCATATGGAATATAGTCAATGGTATTGTAATAGCTGTGTAAGGTATCGGTTGAGTAATAGACCTGTCGGGGTTATTATGTCAGGTTTGTAAATGTCTAAGCAGTATGTTCTTATTTACCTGAAACTAATTAAAGAAATACAAAAGCTTAATTGAGAAACATGCAATTACGTTAGGGTGTATTATGGAGTGCTTCTTGTCAGCTGTCTAATTTTTATTTATTTATTTTTTTGGTTCAGCTTTACAGACTTCCTTAGTTTTTTCCAAAGATTTCGGTTTGCTTGTGTTTGTTCGGAAATCACTTAGCATTGATGAAGTAAGTTGAAGATTTTCATTTTGCTTTTCTCCTATATTTCTTTTTGTTGGAATGACTCTGTTTCTTACCCATATTTTCTACAATGTGTATTTCTTTTATTATAGTTTCGTGATTGTAGAGAAGAAGTCCTAAAGTTTTTATGTGTTTTCTTAGAAAAAATTGGCCAGAAGATCACACCTTATTCTCTTGACATTAAGGTAAGAAGAAAAAAACATACCTTGTTATATACCAACAATCCATTTTAACTTACGGTGTAAATTAAACTTGGATTTTTATTTTACTTCTGCCTTTCTCATTGGGGAGTTTATTTCTGCATGATTGTGTTAGCAATGAAGTGGGCTATGTATTTGTTTAGATTTAATAAGCTAAGGCCCTTGTCAAACTATTTTGATAAATGTTTGCACATAGAATAGATAATGCCTTTTATTAAAAGTCATAATTAAGTGGAATTTTGAATTGTGGGGAAACTTCAGAACATGTTAAAAAAGTTTTTAAAAATTTTATTTGTTTTTTAAATATAGTTAACATTCAATATTATATTAATTTATCAGGGGTACAGCATAGTGGTTAGACATTTAAATAATTTATAAAGTGGTTCCCTCAAATAACTCAAGTACCCACGTGGCACTATACATAGTTATTACAAGAGTATTGACTATAATCTGTGCCAGGGCTGGACAAGACATTGATTGGGGTCCACAGGTGGACTGCCATGCAATTTGGGGTAACCCCATGAATAATAAATAGCTGTGGACAGTGACACTTGGAGAAGTAGCCCTTTCCCTAAAAGAGTTTGCCCAGGCCTTTCCTATGCTGTATTTTATATCCACATGACTTTTGTAACTACCAATTTGTACTTCTTCATTCCTTCACTTTTTTTACTCATCCCCCTACCCCCCTTGCCCATATAGTAATTAAAAACAATTTTAAAGAATTCTCCCTCTGGGTAAGATTCATATTTCCTGTAGTCCATGTTTTCTCTTTGACAACGGTTGGAAACGTTTGCCTCTTTTGTGCCTCCCATTCTCTTTCAACCTGGCTTCCTCAGTTTTCCTCATAATTTACTGTGGAACTAGTAATTGTAAATTAAGTTCTCTCCAGACTAATTTTTACTTTCTGCAAATGCCACATCTCAAGGTAAGTTGTTTTTATTGGTCCTAAATTTGCTTCTAGTTCTTGGATGCTCGGAGTTGATGAAGTGTTTTGTATTTGAGGTAACTTATAGGAAATAATTTTATAAATTATAAATAGCTGTACTATATAAAATATTTTAATGATTATCTGTCTTCTTTCTTTTTTTAAGATTTATATTTATTGTTTTTGACAGAGAGAGAGAGAGACAGATGGAGAGAGACAGAGAGAATGGGAAGGTCCCAGAGCAGTTTCCATAGTTGACAACATTAGTTTTCCATATAGTTTCACTCTACAGATGGGTGTGGTGCCGTGCAGGGCAGGAACTGGGCCTGGAGCCTCCCGCATAGGCCCTGGCAAGAACTGAACTGGGGGCACACCCCAGTTCAGCGTATGGGTCTGCATGGGCTGGGCCTGGGATTCGATCCTCGGTCTCCAGGGCTGCAAAGCGAGTGCTTAACCCCCTGAGCCATCCCAGCTTCCCCCTGTCTTTTTTAATAGGTTTGATTTTATGCTTTTGACTTCTTTCTTTATTGAAATCTTAATAATTAATAAAATTGCCTTGGTAGAAGTCACATTGTAGAGTATTTCATAGTTTACAAAGTTGTGTTTGATGTATTCTTTATTAAAAAAAAAAAAATTATTGTTTTTGACAGAGACAGAGAGACAGAGAGAGAGAGAGATGAAGAGAAGGGGGAGAGCCCAGAGCAGTCTCCACTGTTGTACATCATCAGTTTTTGTCGACATGGTTTCTTTCCACACAGGTGGGCAGGGGGCCTCCCTCAGGGGAGGTACACCCCCTTGAGCCAGGGGCTGAACTGGGGGACGGGAACCAAGCTGGGGGACTCCTGCATGGGAAGTATGCTCCAGTTCTGCATATGGGTCCACACAGGTCAGGACTGGGATTCAATCCTTGGCCCCAGGGCTGCAAAGTGAGCACTTAACTCACTGAGCCATCTGGCTTGCCCTAGGTATTCTTTTTTTTTTTTCTTTAACCCTTTCACTGCAGTGGTATTTTATTTCCATAAGCGAAGTGTTTTCAGGGAGGTGGTGGAGTTTTGTCCCTTGTAACCTGATTTGTTGTCGATGATGATTTACAGCTTTTGCTATCAAAACAACGTCAGAAAATGCCCTATTACACTTCTGCTTCTTTTCACATGCAGTGAGAGTAATTGAGCAATTTCACCACCTTCTAGAATAAGCACTCCCAGTGCACTTGAAAGTCTCCATTCAGCACATGCAACTTCCGCAAAGGAAACTCTAATAACTCCAAATGCCCAGTAGAAAAGCAAAATATTTTGCAAAAAATTATGATTTTTCTTTATATAAAAATACTGGGGGAAGCCGGGATGGCTCAGTGGGTTGAACGCTCACTTTGCAGCGCTGGGAACTGAGGATCGAGTCCCGGCCTCCCCCGGTTCAGTTCTCTCTCTCTCTCTCTCTCTCTCTCTCTCTCTCTCTCTCTCTCAAATAAAAAAATAAAAAAATATATATTTAAAAAAAATACTAAAAAAGTATAAAATAAAGGTTGAATAAATGAAAATGTAGTTTCAAAATCCTTATGTGTTATGTTACTTCTTCGCCACGTAAACACCAAAAATTTTTCACTTACAGAAATTTGGATACAACATATATATCGAAAAAAAAATTTGAAGGTGATCGTGGCTCCATCCAGTGAATAAAATACAAGTGTATTGTCATAAACTGCATTGCCACACATGCCTGTACTACAATAAAATACGTGAAGAGGTGAAAAATGCGAGTGAAAACCAAGACGAGACATACTCGTCATACACATAGCAGCAACAGCAACTCATGACTCGATGTTATTGGTACACATAGCGAAAGGGTTAAATATTTATTTGGGGGAGGGGGCACCATGTTTTCACTCTTAAGTATTTTCAACAGTACAGAAAATCTCTTCTGCCATGAATTCGTTGATCAAAAAAAGAAGGAAGCTGAGGAAGCTGGGATGACTCGGGATTAAGTGCTCGCTTTGTAGCCCCGGAGGCCTAGGATCGAATCCTGGCCCCGGCCCAGGCAGACCCATATGCTGAAGTGGGGTGTGCCCCCAGTTCAGTTCTTGCTGGGGCCTATGCAGGAGGCTCACAGCCTAGTTCCTGCCCTGCACAGCCCCGTGCCCACCTGTGGAGTGAAACTATATGGAAAACTAATGCTGTCAACTATGGAGACTGCTCTGGGCCCTCCCCCTTCTCTCTCTCTCTCTCTCTCTCTCTCTCTCTCTCTCTCTCTCTCTCTCTCTCTCTCTGTCAAAAACAATAAAAATAAATCTTAAAAAAAAAAGAAGCCATAGAAAAAGGTACCTGGGCTCCCCTAGGTATTCTTTAGGTATTCTTAATCTCTAGTTTACAAATGAAACTTAGAAGTTAAAAAACAAAAAAATATGGCAACAAGTGCTATAGGAAGTGTATATGGAGAAGTAACTTGTATTATTTTTCTTTTTCCTAAAGTCTCCATTTACTTTGTGTTTCTGTGGTTATTGTTGATATTATTGCATTAATATTTTCAGTAATTTTTAATTTGCATATTTATATACTTTAATGTTATACTTTTTTTTTTTTTTTTTTTTATCTTTTCACATTTATAGAGAGAAATTATCTTTTTTGTCTTCAGTGCATAGTTATTTCTATTTTACTTTTGACAGATAGAGAGAGAGACAGAGACAGAGACAGTTAGAGAACCGAACTGTGGGAACTCCGCAGTTCAGCACGTGGATCCTGCCTGGGCCGGAGCCGGGATTCGATCCTCGGTCCTCATGGCCTCAAAGCGAGCGCTCAACCCGCTGAGCCGTCCCGGCTTTCCCCTAATGTTATACTTTTAATAGCTAGATATTACATTGTATTATGTCACAAATGGTATTGCTCCTCTCAGAGATGAAGATATAAGTCTTAGTTATAAGAACTAAAATCTTATTTATGGTTTTTGTATGTTTTTTTTTAAACCTAGAATACTTGTACCAGTGTTTACATAAAAGATAAAGCTGCTAAATGTAAAATTCCAGCCCTAGACCTTCTTATTAAGGTAATTTTATATTTTAAGTACATGTATCTTATATTAAGCATATAACTTAAAAACTGAAAATTGGAGTTTTGGGTTGAGGAATATTGGAGGATGGTCTCGAATCACATTAATATGTGTATAAAATGCACACTTTCCAACAATACCTTGGTATTTTTCTCTCAGATTCTTCTGGGTAGCAAAGGAAAAATTTTGGGTTGTGATAGGAATGAAGGGGGAAAAATAACAAATTTACTGCTCCCCCACTTTTAAAATTACTGAGTATTGCCAACATTCACCTCATTGTATCTCTGAGTTGTTTTTTTTGTTGTTGTTGTTTATTTTTAACTTTACTATGGGTATGGGACTGTATGTTGTATTTAAGTGGTCACTGGGACTCACTCTTACCTGTATCTCTCTATGCAGCTCTCTTTTAAAATTACTTTGGGTCTTGTTGGTCCCAAGTCCCTCTAAGAGAATGGTTTCTAGTCATGTTACTGGTTTCTTGGGGAAGTTAAAATTAAGTTTACACCCTCTTCTGCTTTGTTACTCCTGTCTTCTTTCACCACCCACCTTACCCTCTCCCTCCCAAATAATCGAGCTATATAAGAGTCCTCAGAGATCAAGTGTAAATCCTCTAGAGACTTGTGATTCTAGAACTTTGCTGTATACAGACTCACTTAGGTAGATGATGCTGTTTTATTGTTTTCCCATTAGAAAATGGTAATTTGTATTCTTTTAGTTACTTCAGGTTTTGAGAAGTTCTAGACTCATGGATGAATTTAGAATTGGAGAATTATTTAGCAGATTCTATGAAGAACTTGCAATGAAAACAAAAATATCAGATACAGGTGAGATGCATTTAAATGTTATTTTAAAATATTTTAACATTAAAAAATTATTAGTGTAAAACAGGTCTTTCTCTACCAAGGCATTTGTTTTACAGATGAATCTTTTTGCTAAAAGTAAGCCAAATGGAACCAAAAAAAAACCAAAAAACCAAACAATGTGTGAAGACTTTTGCTTATAAAAATTTTAATTTTTATAAAATGATTAAAAAAAAATTTATTTTATTGATTTTGAGAGAAAGTGAGAGAGAGAAGGTAGGGGAGCCAGAGCAGTCTCCATTGTTGTGTATCAATAGTTGTGACGTGATTTTATTCTATACAAGTGGACATGGGGCTGCACTGGGCGGGAACTGAACTGGGGGCCTCTTGCATGAGAGGTGAGACTCTTTGCTGCTGAACTATCTCCTCATTTACCAATTGCACTGCAGTTCAGCATATGGCTTTGCATGGGCTGGGGCTGGGATTCGAACCCTGGAGGACCTCGGGATTGGGAGGCAAGTGCTCTACTGCTAAGCTATCCCAGCATCCCCACAAAATGATTTCTTTAAATATAAATCTAATAACACATGTCAAGTGTAACTTAGTTTATAATATTAGATTTACATAAGCCTTATCAGGAAATACTATAATACATAAACCTAGATATTTTGTATGCTCTATTGTGAAAAAATACCTTTGAACTGAACATCTCATGTTCTTACTTATACATTTTTTGTTTATTTAACTTATCTAAATGTTATTTTTAGGCTTTTATTTAACTTAAATTTATTTTTCAGTTTTAGAAAAAATATATGAGCTCCTAGGAGTATTAGGGGAAGTTCATCCTACTGAGATGATAAATAATTCGGAAAAACTATTCCGGGCTTTTCTGGCTGAACTCAAGATCCAGGTATGAAAAGCTTTATGATACTGTACTTCCTTCCTTAGATTTGGTTTTATTTTTCTTCTCTCGTGATATCTTCTTAAAACTTTCCTTCTAGATGACATCAACAGTAAGAGAGCCCAAACTACCTGTTGTGGCAGGATGTCTGAGGGGATTGTCATCACTTATGTGTAACTTCACTAAATCCATGGAAGAAGGTACTATTTGTCTCCACTTGATTTTCTTTCTTTATTCACAAACTATAGGTCTAAATTGATGACTCGTTTGTTTTTTGAACTTTTAAATCAATCTTGGATTCATTTGCAGCGATGACAAATAATACAGTTTTCATGTGTCCTTCACCCAGTTTTTGCTAGCGATAATGTACAATAGCACAACCAAGATATTGATATTGATAAAATCTACCAACCTGATTTAGATCTTACGAGGTTTTTGTGCATACATTTGTATGTGTGTATTTAGTTCTGTGCAGTTTTATGAAGCGTAGATTTGTGTATATACCACCAAGTCAAGATGACAAATAGTCCATCACAAGGATTCTTCCTGTCAACCTTTTATAGCCACGTTCATCTCTCTTTTTCCCCTGTCCTCCTGCAACCATGACTGATACATCTTCATCTCAGATTTTGTCATTTCAAGGTTATATAAATGTAACTTTTTGTGACTAGCTTATCTTACTTAGTATACTGTTTTTAAGGTTCATCCACATTGTAATGTGTGGCACAATTTTCTTTTTCTTTTTTTCTTTTTTTAAAGATTTATTTTTATTGTTTTTGACAGAGAGAGAGATACAGAGAGAAGGGGGAGGGCCCAGAACAGTCTCCATAGTTGCACATCATCAGTTTTCTACATAGTTTCATTCCACAGGTGGGACTGGGGCTGCACAGGGCAGAAACTAGGCTGGGGTCTTCACCCCGGTGAGAACTGAACTAGGGGCACTCCCCAGTTCAGCATATGGGTCCGCACGGGCCGGGGCCGGGATTTGATCCTCGGTCCCCGGGGCTGCAAAGTGAGCGCTTAACCTACTGAGCCATCCTGGCTTCCCCTCAATTTTCTTTTTAAGGCTGAATAATATTCCATTGTATGAATAGACTACATTTTGTTTATCATACATCAATGGACCCTTGGGTTGCTTCTACTTTTTGACTATTGTAAATAATACTGCTGGAAATTGGGTGTGCAGATATCTGTTGGAGTCCCTGCTTCCTTTTTTGGCGGGGTATATACCCAGAAGGGGATTGCTTAATTGTTTGGTAATTCTATATTTAATTATTTGAGGAATCGCAATACTGTTTGCACAGCGACTGCACTGTTTTACCTTGCCACCAGCAATGCACAAGGGTACTAATTTCTCTCCATCCTCACCAGTTTGTTATTCTGTTTTTCTTTTCTTATTTCAGGTGTACAAAACAACATAATGATCACACATTTATACACTTCACAAAATGATAATTCCAACCAATCTACTACCCATCTGATATATACATAGCTATTACAATACCATTTATTATATTCCCTATACTGTACTTTACATCTGATAACTATAATTTTAAAAATTATAGTTGGCATCCAGTATTGTTTTATATTGGTTTCAGGTATATAGCACAGTGGTTATGCATTTGTCTAATTTATGAAGTGATTCCCTGATAAGTCTAGTACCCATCAGATATGCTCATACATAGTTTTTACATTATCAGTTATATTGCCCATCCTGTATTTGACAGCCCCGTGACTACTAATCTATACTTCCTAATCCCTCCACTCTCACCCATCCCCCCAACCCATCTACCATATAGCAACTATCAGTTTATTCTCCATATCTATGAATCTATTTTTATTTTATTTTTTTGTTTACACTGTTCTTTAGATTTTACATAAAAGTTGAGATTACATGGTGTTTGTCATAATCAGTTTGACTTACTTCACTTAGTCTAGGTCCATCCATATTGTAAGTGGTAAGATTTCATGCCTTTTTATGGCAAAGTAATACTCCATTGTATAAGTATACCACAGTTTCTTTATCCAGTTGTTTATTGATGGGCCTTTTGGTAATTTTCATATCTTGGCTATTGTGAATAGTGCTGCAGTAAACATAGGGGTGCTTATATTTTTTTCAAGTTATTATTTTGGATTTGTTTGGATAAATACCCAGAAGTGGACTTGCTGAGTCAAAAGGTAGTTCTATTTTTTCTTTTCTTTTTTAAGATTTATTTTTATTGTTTTTGATATAGAGAGAGAGAGATACAGAGACAGAGATAAAGAGAAGGGGGAGGGCCCAGAACAGTCTCCATCGTTGCACATCAGCGGTTTTTCCACATAGTTTCATTCCACAGGTGGGTGCAGGGCTGCACAGGGCAAGAACTGGGCCAGGGTCTCGCCCTGGTGAGAACTGAACTGGGGGCACTCCCCAGTTCAGCATATGGGTCCGCATAAGCCGGGGCCGGGATTCGATCCTTGGTCCCTGGGGCTGCAAAGTGAGCACTTAACCCACTGAGCCATCCCAGCTTCCCCAGGTCTATTTTTAATTTTTTGAGGAGTTGCCATACTGTTTTCCACAGTGGCTGCACCAGTTTGCACTCCCAGCAACAGGCACAAGGGTTTCCTTTTGTCCATATCCTTGCCAACACTTAAGTTGTTTGTTGAGTTATTGATGATAGCCATTCTGACAGGTATGAAATAATATCTCATTGTTTTAATTTGCATGTCTCTGATAGTACATCTTTTCTTATGTTTATTGGCCTTCTGTATATCATCTTTGGAGAAATGTTTATTCAGGTTCTCTGCCCATATTTTTAATTGGATTTTTTTTTGTTCTTTTTTTTATGTTGAGTTGTATAAGTTCTTTTGTCAGTTTTGGGTATTAACCCCAGATATATCATTGGCAAATATCTTCTCCCATTCAGTAGGATGTGTTTTTATTTTGTTGATGATTTTCTTTATTGTGGAAAAACTTTAATTTGATGTAGAGCTATTTGTTTATTTTTTTCTTTAGCTTTCTTTGCTCGAGGAGATAATTGGTAAAAATTTTACTAAGGGTAATGTCTGAGAGTTTACTTCTTATATTAGGAGTTTTATGTTTTTATGTCTTAAGTTTGAGTCTTTAATCTATTTTGAGTTTATTCTTGGCATATATATGCCATGAGAAGGTGGTCTAAGTTCATTTTTCGCATGTATGTGTCCAGTTTTCCCAGTACCATTTATTGAATAGATTGTCTTTATCCCAGTGTAGATTTTTGCTTTGTCGTAGATTAAATGGTCATATAGGCATGGGTTTATTTCTGGGCTCTTTATTCTGTTCCATTGATCTGTGTGTCTGTTTTTATGCCAATACCTTGCTGTTTTGAATATTATGGCCTTGTACTATAGTTTGATATCAGGTATCATGATATCTCCAACTTTGTTCTTATTTCTCAAGATTGTTATGGCTAGTCAGGCTCTTATATGATTTCACATAAATTTTAGGATTATTTGTTCTAGTTCTGTGAAAAGTGCCATTGGCATTCTGATAGGAAATTGCATTAAATCTGTAGATTGCTTTGGGTAGTATGGACATTGTAACAATGTTAATTATTTCTATCCATAATCACGATATTTGACTCTTCTTCAGTTTCTTTCTTTGGTGACTTACAACTTTCTGAGTACATGTCTTTTATATCCTTGGTAAAATTTATTCTATGGCATTTTTTTTTGTTTAATTTAATTGTAAATGGGATTGTTTTCTTAATTTCTCCTTCCGATAGTTTGTTATTGGTATATAAATATGCAACCAATTTATACAATTTAATTTTGTATCCTGCTACTTTACTAAATTCATTAATCAGTTTTTTTAGTGGAATCTTTGGGATTCTCGATATATAATATGTCATCTGCAGATAATGACAGTTTTACTTCTTTCTTTCTTATTTGGATGCCTTTTATTTATTTTTCTTATCTGATTGCTGTGGCTAGGTCTTATACCGGTAGTACTATGTTGAATAAAAGTGTTGAAAGTGGGCATCCTGGTCTTGTTCTTGATATATAATATAGTTTTAAGATTAATTTTATTGAGAGAAGGTAAGAGAGAGAAAGAAGAGGGTAGGACCCAGAGCAGTCTCCATAGTTGTACATCATTAGTTGTGACATGGTTTCATTCTACATAGGTGGATGTGGGGCCATGTGGGGTGGGAACTGAACCGGTACCTCCTGCATGGGAGGCAAGAATCTTTACCATTGAGCTGTCCCCGTGGTTACCAGTTATGCCGCATTTCAGCATATGGGGTTGCACGGGCCAAGGCTGGGAATTGAACCCTGGACTTCCCTCACGATTATGAGGCAAGTGCTCAACCACTGAGCTATCTCAGCATCCCTTGTTCCTGTTCTTAAGGAGAATGCTTTCTTAGCTATTTCCTGTTGAGTATGGTATTAGCTTTGAGTTTGTTATGTATGTCCTTTATTATGTTGAGACATGTTCTCTCTATTTCCACTTTGCTGAAAATTTTTATCATAAATGGATGCTGGATTTTGTTGGATGCTTTTTTTGCATGTATTGATATGACTGTGTGATTTTCATTTTTCATTGTTTATGTGGAACATCATGTTAATTTATTTGAAAGTACTGAACCAACCTTGAATACCAGAAATGAATCCCACTTGATCATGTTGTATGATCTTTTTAATGTATTGCTGAATTAGGTTTGCTGATTTTTGCTTCTATCTTTATAGAGATATCAGCCTATAGTATTGTTTAATGTCTTTGTCTGGTTTTGGAATCAGTGTAAGGGTGGCCTTGTAAAATGATATTGGGAGCCTCCTCTCCTCTTGGATTTTTTGGACTAGTTTGAGGATGGGTGTTAATTCTTCTTTGAATGGTTGGTAAAATTTACTTGTGAAGCCATCTGGTCCAGAACTTTTGTTTGTTGGGAGCTTGTTGCTTACTGATTCATTTTCTTTCTTATTTTAATTAAAAAAATTTTTTTATTTGGTTGTTTTTAACAGACATTAATAGAGACAGAGAGAGAAGAGTGGGGGTCTGGAGCAGTTCTTATATTTGCATGTCATCAGTTTTTCAACATAGTTTCATTCCACACAGGTGGGTGTGGAGCCCCACAGGGTGGGAACTGGGCTGAGGGGGCCTCCCGCATGGGAGGCACACCCCCATGAGCCAGGGGCCGAACTGGGGGCCTCCCACATGGGAGCTCGCCCTGTCAGGAACCAAACTGGGGTGGGGGCCCCCTCACATGGGAAGCACACCACAGTTGGTGGGTCCTCATAGGCTGAGGCTGGGACTGGGACTCAATCCTCAGGCCTCGGGGCTGGAAAGTGAGTGCTCAACCCACTGAGCCATCCTGGCATCCCTTATTATTTGTTTTTAAAATTTATTTTATTGTTTTGACAAAGAGACAGAGACAGAGAGAGGCAGAGAGAAGGGGGAGGGCCCAGAGCAGTCTCCATAGTTGTATGTCATCAGTTTTAGACATAGTTTCATTTCACACAGGTGGGTGAGGGGCCATCAGGGCAGGAACCAAACCTGGACCTCCCACATGGGAAGCACAACCTGGTTCAGCATATGGCTCCATATGGGCCAGGGCCGGCACTCGATCCTTGGACTCTGTGGCCGGCCGCAAAGTGAGTGCTTAACCCTCTGAGCCATCCCGGCATCCCCAGCTCTTGTTTTTGTTGATCTTTGTATTGTTTTTTCAGTCTTTGTTTTGTTTATTTCAACTCTGATCTTTATTTTTTCCTTCCTTCTACTCACTGTGCTCTTATATTTGCTATTCTTTTTCCAGTTTCCTTAGGTGAAAGAAAGACTGAGATTTTTCTTGTTTTTTTGAGGAGGTTTGTAAAATTTCCCTCTTAAACTGGTTTTGCTGTGTTCCATAGATTTTTGGGTCATTGTTTTTTCATTTTTGTTTGTCTCAAGGTATCTTTTGATTACCGTACTTCCTTGATCTCATTGTTAATCTGTTCATTATTTAGTAGCATGTTATTATTATTATTTTTAAAGATTTATTTTTATTGTTTTTGATAAAGAGAAAGAGACAGTGAAGGGGGAGGACCCAGAGAAGTCTCTATAGCTGCACGTCATTGTTTTCTGCATAGTTTTATTCCATAGGTGGGCATGGGGCTGTGCAGGGCAGGAATTGGACCAGGGGCTGCCTGCATGGAGCTTGCCCTGGTGAGAACAGAACTAGGAGCACACCCCAGTTCAGCATATGGGTCCACATGGGCCAGGGCTGGGATTCTCTCCCTGGACCCTGGGGCTGCAAGAGTGCTCAACCTGCTGAGCCATCCCGGCATCCCCAGTAGCATGTTATTTATCCTGCATGTGTTTGTGTTCTTCAGTTTTTTTTCTTGTAATTGATTTCTAGTTTCATACCATTGTAGTCAGAGAAGGTGCTTGATATGATTTCAGTCTTCTTAAAGTTATTGGGACATGTTTTGTGGCCTAACATGTGGTCTGTCTTGGAAAATGTTTCATGTACACTTGGAAAGAATGTGCATTCTACTCCTTCAGCATGAAATAGTCTAATAATTTCAGTTAAATTCATCTAGTTATGTTGTTCATTTTTTCCCAGAGCTGCTCAAGATAGTCTGACACAGGTTGAGCCTCACTGCCCAGAAACAAAAGTTCCCTGGACTGCCGGGGAGTGTCTGCTGCTGTAAGAGGCTTCTGTAGCTTGTAGGTAGGGCTGGCATCTTAGTAGCTGAAAGTGTTCTGGGCAGTAAAGTTCTAGCTGTGCAGGTGGGGACCCTGGGTGTGCATCACCAAGGTGATGACCATGTGCAAAATTGACCACACTGATGTCTCAGATTTGGCCCTCTGGGGGTGGGTTCAACATAGAAAAGATGGCACCCTCCTCTAGACTTCATGTAAGGCAGGCTCCACAGAGAGATCATGGCTTTTGTCCCTTCAACCCTCACCCTGAAGCCACACTACTGTCTTTCCTCATAAGTCTCTGGTATCTCCTTAGTTGCCACCACTCCACCAGAGACCAGGTGATTGTCTGCAAGAGGATGTCTGGGTTTCCAGCCACCTTCTGTCTCACCAGGATGGGCAAACAGTGTCCTCACTGATTTTCATTGCCAGATATTGTGGGAGCTCTCTTCTAGGCATAGGACTCCCTTTTTGGGGTAACCCCCGCCACCGAGGTGTCACTCCCAGTGTTCGACTACTGTCTGTGGGTTTGGGATCAGCCTGTTTCATGTCTCTGTCTCTCTTACCAGTCTAGATGTGGTTTTCATATTCTTAGTTATAGGGGTTCTGTTCAGCTGGTCTTCAGATGATTCTTGAAATTGATTATTGTACAATTTATTTGTAATTTTGATGTGATTTTGGGATGCAATAGGCGTAGTGTTTACCTAATGACCATCTTAGACCATCTCTGTTCTATTTTCTCTTTTTTTATAATAGCATACTATTGGGTGTGAAGTAGACTCTGACTGGTTTTGATTTGTGTTTCCTTTATGACTAGTAATTTTGAGTGTCGTTTCATGTGCTTATTGGCTATTTGTATATCTTCTTTTTTAAAGATTTATTTTATTGTTTTTGACAGAGACAGAGAGAGACAGAGAGAAGAGGGAGGGTCTAGAGCAGTCTCCAGAGGTGTATGTCATCTTTTTTTGGCATGGTTTCATTCCATACAGGTGTATGGGGACCACACAGGGCAGGAACTGGGCTGGGGGCCTCCAATGAGCCAGGGACCAAACTGGGGGGTCAGAACTGAACTGGTGGCCTCCTGCATGGGAAGCACACCCCGGTTCAGCACATGGGTCCACACATGCCGGAACCAGGGCTGGGATTCGGTCCTCGGTCCCTGGGGCTGCAAAATGAGCGCTTAACCTACTGAGCTGTCGTGGCATTCCCCGTATAACTTTTTTTGAGAAACATCTTTTCAAGTCCTTTGCCTATTTTGGATTGACTTTTTGTATTTGAATTGTAGAAGTTATTTATATATTCTAGATATCAGTTCCTTATTAGACACACGATTTGTAATTATTTTCTCAAAACTATTGCATGGGTTCCCTTTTCACTGTGTTGTGCCCTTTGATGCACAGAAGTTCTTGATGAAATCCAATTCATCATTTTTTTTCTTCTGCTTTTTTTTTATTGCCTGTGCTTTTGTTTTCATATCTATGAAATCATTGCCAAATCACTATTGAATTGTTTTTGTGCCTTTGTGTGGGTCTGTTTCTGAGTTCTTTGTTTTGTTTCTTTGGTCTATGTAGCTATCTTCTGCCAACACCATACTGTGTATTTGATGTTAACTATGTTGTAAACGTTAATTCCTTCTTTTTTTTTTTTTAGAGTCATTTTAGTATTATAAGACTTATGCTTTTCTGATAGTAATTGCATTAAACTTGTATACAAGGGCTGCCTGGAAAAAATCTATTCATAAATGCCTCTATTTTTTCATATACATGGCTGGATACTTTCCAAATAGCCCTTGTATTTATTTGGGGGAGAATTGACATCTTTACTATGTTGAGCTTTCCAATCCATGAACACAGTATATCTCTCCATTTGTTTAGGTCTTTTTATCATCATGTTGTAATTCTTAGAAGGCAGATCCTTGCCTTTCAATGTAAAATTCTGTTTAATATACTTTTCTTCATAGCTATCAATAGTGTTCTAAACTATCTCAAAATTAAAGGGTAATCCAAGCTATTAATATGATAGCAGTATAAATAAACATTATGAAATTTATTTCTATTTAAAAGACAAATAAAACTTTTAACCTTAAAATATTCCTTAAAAGAAGAAAAACCTCTATTTGCTCTTCCTTACAACTTTTGTTCAAATTATTGCCAAATTTTTCTACCTCTGGTATGTGTTTGCTTTTATTATGTTGAAGCTTAGGAAACTACCTATATTCAATTACTGTTGACCTGCAAAAACAGCAATTTTGTATGTTTCAACATAATATTTCTATAATACTTCTTCGTTATTGTTTCTTACCAAGTATACTGGACTTATTCCTGTGTGATTTTTCTTTTGATATCCTCTTTCCATCTCATATCCTATGTCCCCTTTTTGTTTCATTAGGTTTTTACTCAAAGATCATCTATGGTATTTTATAAAAATATTATAGGGGGGAATGCCAGAATGGCTCTGTGGGTTAAGCACTTGCCTTGTAGCCCTGAGGTCCAAGAATAGAATTGGCCTCAGCCCGTGCTGACCCATGTGCTGAACTGGGGTGTGCTTCCCATGTGAAGACCCCCAGCCCAGTTTTTGCCCTGTGCAGCCCTCTGCCCACCTGTGTGGAATGAAACTGTGCCAAAAACTGATGTGGTACAACTATGTAGACTACTCTGGGTCCACTACCTTCTAACTGTCTCTTTGTGTCTCTCTGTCAAAAACAATAAATCTTTAAAAAAATAAAAATCTTATTATTTGCCTGAGCTGATTGAATTTTTATGGCTTTTGTATTTCCCTTGTTACGGCACTTACTATGACATATTTTGAATATACCAGGTTGTGTGTTTATTTCTGTCACTTGACCTTGCTGACAGGTAATGTAGCTTATTTGTCTAGATTTGCTTGGCTTATTATTTGACATTTGGTGAACATAGGTGGTCTGACAACCAAGTTTGCAAACTTGCCACTGTGCATTTATGTTGGCAGCACTGTACAAACAGTTCAGTAAGGTTTCATAGCCTTGGCATATTGGTGTCTCACAGCTGTGTTCATATTGACATATGGTGTCTTGCTGAGTGGTGTTCATTGTGCCTTTTTGTGTGCCATCGTTAGAATGTTGGAGCTTGAATTAGAGCAACAAACAAACAGTAAATTTCTTGTTAAATTTAGTAAGACTGCAAGTGAAATCAAGGACATGTTAGTTCAAATTTATGGGGATAATGCCTTGAAGAAAACAGCAGTGTACATGGATTAAACGTTTTTCTGAGGGGAGAGAAAGAGTCACTGATGAAGAGAGGTCAGGGTGGCCAATAATAAGCAGAAATGACGGGAAAGAAAGCATTGCAAAAATTTGTCCAACTGTGCATCAAATCGTCAGCTGACTGTGAGAAGCATAGCAGACCAAGTAAATAAGCATCAGTAGAGAAACAGGAAAATCTTAACTGAAAGTCTTGGTGCGAGAAAGTTTACAAAAATGGTTCTGAAAGAGATCACTGATGAACAAAAGCAAAGAAGAGTTGAAATTTGCCAAGAACTTTTGGATAGGCAAGACGATGTTTTGGGTCCTGTTATCACTGGTGATGCAACATGGGTGTTCCAGTATAACCCTGAAACAAAGTGTTAAAGTGCGCAATGGAAGTTACCGGTAGTTCTTTATGACGAAAAAATTTCCATCCGTCCATATCAAGAGTCAAAATGATGTTGCTAACCTTTTTTGATTTTAGAGGGATTGCTCATTATGAATTGGTACTGACTGGAGAAACAGTCAACCAAGTCGACTATTTGAAAGTGCTGAAAGGCTGCATGGAAAAGCTAGAAGAAAAAACCTGAACTTTTCACCGACAACTCATGGCTCTTGCATCATGACAATGTACCAGCTCACACTGCACTGTCTGTGAGGGAGTTTTTAGCCAGTAAACAAACAATTGCATTGGAATACCCTCTATTCCTCTGATCTGACTCCCAATGACTTTTTCTGTACTTAAAGAAAAGAAAACATTGAAAGAAAGACATTTTTAGTAATTCAGGTCTTCAAGGGTCATATGACAATGGCTCTGATGGCCATTACAGAAAAAGAATTCCAAAATTGCTTTGAAAGGTGGACTAGTGCTGGTGTTGACACATAGCTTCCCAAGGGGACTATTTCAGAGGTGACTGTAGTGGCATTAAGCATTGAGGTATGTAGCACTTTTTCTAGGATGAGTTTGCAAACTTAATTGTCAGACCTTATATATATAGTTTAAGAAAACAGAGTACTTAGTGCTCAATAACCATGTGCTAAAAGATTATTCCAGATAAGTTGCAAGGTAAATTACTGTAATAAATCTTTTAAGATTGGTAATAGTATTTCTGTTTTATATACTAGAAAACTAGAACTAAGGCAAGTTACTTGCTCAGAGTAACACAGTTGGTATAATAGGCAAAACAATGGCTCCCAAAGGTATCCTCTTTCTAATCCCCGAACCTGTGAATATGGTTGGTAGGCCTCATGGCAAATGGAATTCAAGATTCCTGATGGAATTAAGGCTACTAATCAGTTGACCTTGAGATGTGCAGATTATTCAGGTGTGCCCAGTGTGATCACAGGGGTCCTTAAATATGGAAGAAGGAGTCAATGTTAGGAGATGCAGTATGAGAAAAACTAAACTGGCCATTGCCGGCTTTCAAGCTGGAAGGGTGCCATGAGCCAGAGAATGTGAGTGGCCTCTAGAAGCTGGAAAGACAGCCCCTAAAGCCTCTAGGAAAGCACACAGCTCTGCTGACAGCTTGATTTTAGCTACGTGAGACCCATGTCAGATTTCTCACCTCCAGAATTGTATGGTAAGAAATTTATGTTGTGTTAAGCCACTAAATTTCTGATAATTTGTCACAGCAGCAATCACAAACTCATGTAATCAGTAAGTGGCAGGAGTGGCATTTAAGCCTCTCTGAAGCTAAAATTTATAATTTTTCTGTTATGTTATGATCATGTGGCATTAAGCACTAAATATTAATATACTCATTGATATAGTATGTATTTTCTGGGTGCCTTCTATCTAAAGAGTGATGAATTAGGTATTAAATTCAGTGATCAGAATCACCAAGTTTTTTACCACCGTGAACTCATTCTGGTAGAGGAGACAATAAAGGGATGAAAAAGCCATTACAGATTCCAGGGTTCAGTTACACAAACAAGTTGGGTACAGTGAATAGGAATATTGGAGTATGGAGAGATGGAGAATGCACACAGCCTGCTGATTCTTTCTAAGGTGGTGATAAGAAGCTAAGGCATGCAGGATGGCAAGGAGACATCTGAGGAGGAGTTGGGAAGAGCATTCCAGGCAGAGGGACCAGGAAGTGCCCATGCCTCAAGTCTGGCCAGCATGCAGTGGTCGAGAGGTTCAAGAGAACTGGAGTGTCTGGAGCTTACCAGCATACAGAGAGGGTGTGAGGTGAGATTGGACAGGATGTGGAGTCAGTGTATAAGGAGCTTCTGATTTGGGATTTCATTCCAAATGGAGTGGAGGGGCCATGGTTTTTCTATAAGAAATGAGTATGGGGCCAAGCGATGTTTTATAAAGGTCTACTGAATGCTATTGGATGTGAGAGAGTAGTGTAGGATCAAGAGACTTTGGTCTCGAGTGTGGGAGTGAACAATTGAAGTCCAGGCACTGATTTTTAAGCTGGGTGGGATGGGAGAGAGCCAGGTTTCAGGCAAACACATGGAACCTATGGAACATCTAAGCTCAGATGTTGTGCGTAGTTGTATATGTAAGACTGGATCTTGTAGGAGAAATTAGACTTCAAGGTACACATTCGGAAGTCATAGGCATAGAGATAATATGTAAAGCTGTGAGCGTGAGCAAGATTAGCTAGAGAGCTAATGCAGAGACTAGGCCGAGGACGTAAAGAGAGTCTGGAGGAGGGAGTGTGATACTTCCTTGACTCGGAAGAGGTCTGAATGTAAAGAGCAGAGTGGCAGAGTGGGTCAGCTTAACAAGGGCAGCTTCAAGTTTATTGTCATAGGACCAGCCAGACAGAGTGGTTTGAAAGTTAGTAGGATGAAGACTAGGTAAATGGAAGGGAGAAAATGCAGGCCCTCTGCAGAAACCCCTTCAGTGCAATCTTAAAACAGGAAAGCTTGGGGAAGCCAGGATGGCTCAGTAGGTTAAGTGCTTGCTTTGCAGCCCTGGGGACTGAGGATCGAATCCTGGCACTGTTCTGTGCAGACCCATATGCTGAACTGGGGTATGCCCCCAGCTCGGTTCTCACTGGGGTGAGACCCCAGCCCAGTTTCTGCCCTGTACAGCCCTGTGCCCACCTGTGGAATGAAACTATGTGGAAAAACCAATGATGTGCAACTATGGAGACTGTTCTGGGCCCTCCCCCTTATCTCTGTCTCTGTCTCTCTCTTTGTCAAAAACAATAAAAATAAATTAAAAAAATTAAAACAGGAAAGCAGAGAAATGTATAGCTGATGGGAGATATGGGGATAAAAGAGGGTTAAAAAAATACAAGAAAGTTAGCTCTTATTTCACCCAGTTTTGTTGGAATTGGGATTTTTCTTGCTATTTCTGGGCTATACGGTTCTTTCCAGGGTACTTTATAACAATTTGAGAGTTTTGAATGTCACCGTTCACTCATACCCTTTGGGGGATCTTGGAAGAGCTTCAAACTGTGAATAGACTTCCAGTGGACTCACCAAAGAAGCTTAACCCAAGGTCTTTTCAGACACCCAGTAAAGAAGTTCAGCTGGCTCTCAAGCTGTCTCAGAAGTACTAGCAAAGAACCTTTGTAAATTGACTCAACCCTAGTACCAAATTGCCTTCCTTTTTACCAGAATGTTCATCTCAACAGCAGAATAGTGAAAAGAACTTACAGAGGGGCTTGGACTGGGGCTAGGTCAAGGCATACTCTATAGGAGCAGATGTGGAGGAAAGACATTGGCAGCTGCTCAGAAAGAAAGGATGCAGAGGATATTGTAAGTTATTAGATACTGCACCATCTCTGTTTTGAAAAGACCCACAGAAGAGGAAAATTGAGATTAATCAAGATTCAGAAGATTTAGATGTAACTGTTATGATTGCCTTTATTATGGAGATCCTTCTGATAATAGCATGGAGAGGGAAGCTGGGATGGCTCAGTGGGTTAAGCGCTCACTTTGCAGCCCCGGGGACTGAGGATCAAATCCC
>PVKE010008039.1:0-48868 GCA_004027555.1 Craseonycteris thonglongyai
GGACATTGTTTGTAGATCCTCCTGGTTGATAATGTTTTGTAAATAATTATTTAGATATAGATACTAGCTTTCCTTAAATATGGTACAGCTAATAAGATGCAATGCTTCAAGTTCATTTGTGTGTATCATTAAAATGAGCCCTGGGGGAAGCTGGGATGGCTCAGTGGGTTGAGCGCTCACTTTGCAGCGCCGGGGACCAGGGATCAAATCCCGGCCCTGGCCCGTGCAGAACCATATGCTGAACTGGGAGCTCCCCCAGTTCAGTTCTCTCTCTGTCTCTGTCTCTGTATCTCTCTCTGTCTCTGTCAAAAAAAAATAAATAAAAATATTTTTAAAAAATAAAATAAAATAAAAAATAAAATGAGCCCAATCAATTAAATTGTTTTAATGATTGACTTCATTGATAGAGACATTGGCAGGGCCCACTTTTCTGTACATGATATTTAGGTTCTGCCTAGTTGCATCAGTTAAATATCTCCTAAAACACCTAAACCAGTGTTTATCTGATTACTTATTAGAAAATAGTAATAATAAAAAGAAAAAGAAAGATAGAAAGACTTAAATAAGTAGAAGCTATTTCAAAGATACTATCCTATTTATGAGAGAGAGGAATCAAAGATAAGTACATGTCGTTAAAGTACGACCAATGATCAAGACAGGTCCTCCATTCAAAGGCTGTGTCTTCCTTTTTTACTAAACATACCAACTCTTTATTCCCATAAGAAAATTGTAATAAAATATAAAGGTTTTGCTATAGACAAGACCAGACAGCTAATTTAAATCAATGCTAAGACAGCTGGATTCCTGGAGCCTAGAGTCGGGTTTAAGGTTGACTTTGAATCACTTGTCCAGGCGGGGAGTCTTCAGAAGGCACTGCATCTTGGTCTGGGGTGAGGCCAAGGGCTGGACTCCCAGGGCTCCAGTGAACCTTGAAGAGAAGTTCCAGAGGCAGGGCCCAGGCAGAGGAAGCCACCAGATGCTCAGAAGAGGGAGGAGGAGACTTGGCATCACCAGACTGCTTTCCTTCTCAGGCACAGAGTGTACCAGCAGCCGTTCTCTCCTGGTTTGCTCATCTGTGGTGGGCACCTCTACCTAGCAATTCTGAAGTCTCACGTTGAGATACAGTATCAACAAGCTAGAACACCCGTCGTCCCAAGTGCCATTTAAATATCTTTTCATCTTCTTGTATGTTGCTCTGGGAGGGGGAATGTTCTAGAATGGGCTCCTAGTTTTGCAGGAGCTATTCCAGCATCCCCTCAAGTCAATTTTAGTTAGGTGAACACTCCATTTCTCCTAAGCAATGATTAGATCTTTTTCCCTCTCATTTCTTCAGCAGGCGCATTTTAGATAGACTGATAGCAAATCCATTTCTGAAAGCTTTCATCAAGAGTGGGCATGTTTAGTGTCTCTGTATACAGATAAGTTGGATTATGGGAGTGATGAGAGCAAAAGATTAAAAAATATGATAGACTCTGAGTCTCAGGTCATTGTCACCATGGAAATTTTGGAGGGTATAGAAGGAGCAAGGGACTTAATATCCTTTATTTTTTGGTGACTTTTCTTAAGCCCATCAGATGCAAAGCTTCCTAGTCTTTCCAAACTCTGTCTTACAGTAGGTACATTAATATCAATTGTTTTCCTCATTAAAAATGTAAATTTATATATTTTTTTGAAGTCCAGTTTAAAATTTTATTTTTATTGTTTTTGACAGAGAGATACAAAGACAGACAGAGAAGGGGGAGGGCCCAGAATAGTCTCCATACTTGCATATCATTGGTTTTTCCACGTAGTTTCATTCCACAGGTGGGAGTGGGGCTGCAGGGCCGGGGTCTCACCCCACTGAGAACTGAACTGGGGGCACTTCCCAGTTCAGCACATGGTCCCGCATGGGCCAGGGCCAGGATTCGATCCCCGGTCCCTGGCGCTGCAAAGTGAGCGCTTAACCCACTGAGCCATCCCGGCTTCCCCTTGAAGTTCAGTTTATAATGCAAAGAATTCAAGGTATGGAGAGGTCATTGGTTACAAGGGGGAGCTTTTTATTTATTTGCAAGAGGAAGAAACTTTATACCATCGGGAATGCAGGTTTTCAGCCATTTTTTACCTAGATGACACTTGACAAGTTATGTGTGATCATGGTTACAGGGATATCAGAAGGATCAAATGAGGTAATGCATGTGGAAGAAATGTGTACGATCTACAGCATAACGGGAATCTTTATACTGTATGTTAAAGCAGATAGATAGGTGGGTAGGAAGCTGGGAGGGGTAGAAAAGAGAGAGTGTGAGAAATACATACAGTACTTTAATTTTCCAATAAAGTCATGGCTTAGAGCAAAGAGACAATGAGAATGCAAATGACATATTTCTTGTGGAATATTTAATACCCATGCTTCTTAAAATATTACAGACATTGGGTGCATTTGGGAATATTGATAAAATGCAGATTTTGATTCAGGGGGTCTGGAGTAAGGTCTGAGAGTCTGCATTTCTAAAAAGCTCCCAGGTGATGCTGATGCTGCTGGTTTCCAAAACTTTGGGCATAATGACTTAGGTTGTCATATGAAGAGGTATAACTAAAAGCACCTAAGTATCTTACCAGGAAAAGAATCCGTTTGTTCACATTTTTGCTGAGATTCATATATCAGAGAATACTATGCAGCTTGGTTAATGCCCCCCACCCTTGTCACATAATAAAATAAAGTTCTTCATTTTCTAGTTTTATTATTAGGTATTGAGAAGGCATTCTGCTAATTGGCTGCAGATTCTGGTTGAAAGGTACCAGTAGAATAGGGGTTTATATAACAGAATAAGAAATAATAGCTAGGGAACCAAACACCTTGCAAAGGCAGCCGAATTGTTTCTTGTTCCATTTCTAGGTCTTCGCTAATAAAGGTCTTGCCTTAAGACATTTAAATATGGGATAGGTTGTCTTAACTCTCTGATGTTCCTTGGCACATTATGTATTTACATTGACTAGATTACTTCCCTAATATAAATATGAACAGGAAGAAACCACGTGAGATGTTCTTCTCTCTTTTTATTTTTATAATTTAAAACTCAAACACACATTTTGTAAGTACTGGATTACAAAGTAGTAGAGTAGACACTGGGAGGGACAAAAGGATCATAAATGTGGGTTTTAAGTATTCTCAGTTCGCTTTTAGAAGATACACACATACCGGTAACAGCCAAATACAGCTTAAAAGATATATTAGATCTGGAATAACATGTTAGAGATCTGAAAGAAATGGAAATCTCTTCTGCTGGGAAGGGAGTTAGGACAAAGTCCAAAGAGGGAAGGTATTTGGAGCTTGGTCATTTGCACATGGAGGCCGGAAGACAGCTGCAGGCGAATTCTTTGTTGCATTGTAGGTGTACAAAGGCGAGCAAAAGCAAAAAGACATGGATTAGTGCAATTCAACTAACCCAGTGCTGAGATTAAAATATCATTCTTCGGAATTCAGGCTAGCTCCTAGAGCTGGTGTGGGATTGTTGGAGGTCAGGAGGCCCTCATCAAGGTGGTCTTTTAGCTTTTCTCACACTTCATTTTTCTCATTAGATATAATTCCCTGAAATCAGCAGGGTTGAAAAGATTACCTTTTGTATAAACACCTCCTTTGAGTATATGGGTAGGCTGAACAGATGTGCTATTTGAAACAGGACAGAAAACAACAGTCTACCATCACCCTAGTCTCACTGTGCTAAAATTCACGGTGTCAGTAGGCTGACCATACGTACCATTTGAAATGGGATATTACTGTTATTTTCCGTCCCATTTAAAACAGGACGTCTGTTCAGCCTATATATGGAGCACAGTACTTCAAATGATACATGAACCAGGAAGGGAAGAGAGAGAAAGATTTCAGAATCTCCTTAAAAATACATTTCTGGAGATGCCGGGATATCTCTGCAGATTAAGTACTCACTTTGCAGCCTCGGGGTTTGAGGATCAAGTCCTGGCCCTGGACTTTGCAGACCCATAGACTGAACCGGGGCTTGCTTCCCATGTGGAAGGCCCCCAATTAAGTTCTCAATGGGGCGAGTTTTCCATGTGGGAGCCCCCCCTCCCCCCGCACCTGCCCAGTTCCTGCCCTGCCTGGCCCCCGCCCACCTGTGTGGAATGAAACCATGTTGAAAACTGATGACCTACAACTATGGAGACTGCTCTGGGCCCTCCCCTTCTCTCTTTCTCTCTGTCAAAACAATAAAATTAATCATACATATATATATATATATATATATAGAGATAGATAGATAGATAGATAGATAGATATTTATATAGATATATATAGATATATAGATATATCCACATTAATACATTTACTCCTTAGGCATTCCTTCTTTACAACTCTGGCACTCAGATGTGATAAGATTGTTTATTTCTCTAACTTATGTGAGTTTAAATTCCTTTTCAAATGAATTTTTGCCATGATAATTGCTTTGCAGTATTGGTTGGTCTTAGGGGAGAAGTCTTTTATTTATTTATTTATTTATTTTATTTTTCTTTTTTTCTTTTTTGATGCACTGGCATTTAGAAAAACACTATTAAAGAAAATTCTGCAACCCTTGTCTGATGGCCGATCACCCGGCTAGTTAGTGCCGTGCATAGGATGGGGCTAGAGCGTTATCTGATACCACTGTAGTCAGTGCCATCTGACGGTCAAATGTCGGCTGAAATGAGGACAACCAAAGAGTATTGGCCATTGTCCAAGGACCTTAACCAAGGACAAGTTTGGGGTCAGAATCAGGAGGTGAAGTAAATTCAAAATTCAGAGGTAATCCGGAAACTATCAAGAAACATTGGGTAGAGCTGTGTGAGGAATGAGGCTATGAGGTGCTTGGTTTTGTTGTTCTTACTGGATCCTGACTATATTGGCTGAGACTGACTGACAAACATAGGAAAGTCTTTGAAAATGACAGTCCATCTCATTGATGGCCCACCCTTAGCGGAGAATTCTTAACAGCACTGAAAAACAGTGTGACGCTTGTACTGCTGTATAAACTGCGAATCCCTTCTCACCCAACTGACCAAAGCAATGTAGCACCTGGGTTAAATTTGTTTTATCTGAATTCAATAAAATCCAGGAAATCATAGACAAGAGTGCCTCTTTGAAACGAATTTTTAAAAACTCCATTCAGCTGTGGCCGCTCACAGATCATTTGGATCCATTGTCATTTGCCCTGCCATTGCTTCTTTATTCTTCGTTACCCCTCCTCATCTCCTTCTCAGGCTCTAATTTTGGTGGCATTGGCCCAGTCCTATTTTGATTCTTGTAGCGTGTTGTCAGTTTCAAATTCTAGTAATTATCAAACTTCAAGGGCATAGGTATTTCATACCGAGAGCTGCTTTGACGGTCGCCCTAGCATACATATCCTTTGTTTTTCAGTTTAAACTAACAAAAAAATAAAACAAAACAAAGACATTGCAAAGAAATATAGGGGAGAGTTGAGGAGAGAGATGTGAGCTGAAGAGAAAGGGGATGAGGAAATGAAACCAGTAGTTATTGGGTGCTAATGGATAGCAGACTCTAGGTTCTTTATATCCATTGTGCTACTGAATCCTCGTCAAGGCCTTGGGTTAGGGACATCCTAGGGCCCACTCTACCAGTGATCCAATAGTGTATAGGCAAGATTCTCACTAGAGATCAAAATCTTGCAGGTGCTCACCAGCCCAAGTTGAGAAAATCTACATTTCTAACTGATCTCTACTACCAGGCTGAAAACAGGATGTTGGAGGCAGTGCTTAAAGTGCCATCCTTCTTTTTCACCTAGTAACATGAACTATGCCAAGATAAACAATTTGGATAAAGGGTGGAAAAAGGCTAGGAACTGAATAAAAATGACAGACCCACTCCCTTTCAACCAGATTACTCTCCTCATTTACTTTGACCCTATCTGGGCTGCTTTAAGGTGTCATCTTTTTACAGGAATCTGAACTGTGTGGTCCTTAGTCAGCAACATGGAATCATGCAAGCGAGTCCCTGAGATGTTCAGCAGGGCATATAATCTGTACATGCTTAAAATGCAGAAATTACGTTTTGTAGATATATCAAGATGACTGTGCTTTTCTCCTTTATAATTGATACCTTGACTTGGGTTTTACAAGTCAATGGTGTTCTCAGCTCTGCCCATTTCTTCTTTAAAGAGCTACAGACTACACTCTGACTGCATGCTATAAACTGTGTTAGGAGCTGTAATAACCTGGACTGTCTAAACCGCGCTATGATAGCAGATCAACTCGGAAATCTCAATGGATTGATACAAGAGATGTTTATTGTTTTGCATGCAAAGTCTTTCGTGGGCTGGGCAGTGCTGCTCGCTAGGGCAGCTCCCTCTCAAATGATGGGACAGTGGGCCAGGCTCTGCTTCTATTTCTGAAATCATGGGGCCCCACCATCTGAGGACTGTGGTGGGAGGATTCCAGGCAGTATAATCTTTTCTATGCTCATGAAAGAGAGGACTAACACATACTGGTGGAGCTGTTGATGTAGGCCAAGTACTGGGGAGAACAAAGATTAAATTCTTAAAGTCATCTCCTTCTATTACTATGCAGTCAGATGAGAAAAAATAATAATTACAGGGAAATATTTAGGGCTCCTTAAACCAGCAACTGCTGTTCTGTTTAGAGAATTCCTTTTTCATCTGTAAAAAGTAACATGAGATTTCAAAATTCCTTGTCTTCTCTTATGTTCATGCTGTCTGCTTCGTTTTCTTAAGCAGAGGCCGTAATGTTTTAAAAACTAAGCTGGGGTTTTAGAATTTCTTTTCTTGAACCATTGGCCTTATAACACTATTGTTCCACTGAATGAAGAGAATGGTCCCTGCCCACTGTAAACCATAAAGGGTAGAGTGAAGCCACTTTCTGTGTTGGACACTTGTTTTTTATAAATGACCTGGCATTTCTGACTGGCATAGTTGAATATGAAGACAATTTTCTGGCATCAACTGTTCAAATAGCAAAGTATAGGTAATTGGAGATATCTATACCTTGTGGAAAAATAAGAATGCAAACAAACTAATGAACAAGTGAACTAACTTAACTAGGGCCATGCAAGTATGTTTAGGCTCCAAAGCATGAACAGGTCCGTGGAGTTGGGTTGAAGATGGCATGTTGCTAGAGAGTCTAAAATTTTTTTTTTTTTTTCTGGTGGGGTGCATTTGGTACATATGTTTTTGTTAAAACTTTGACTTAAAAAAATAATCAGTGAACAGCCAAAAACCATTATTGTCATGTTGATTTGTAAGGAATGGAAAAGCAAAAATCTATTCCATTTTTTGGAAAGCTTTTCTTAGAGTAAAAACAATTCTCACTATTTCTGTCTTATTTAAAACTGTAATGTGCCTTCATCCAGACTTCAGTATTTGGAATTTCACTGCAAAATGTTTCCTTTCAGCAAACCATCCCTGTACCTTGATTTTCAACTTCCATTGACTTTTAAGTTATATCCATGTAGTAGATTTGCTTTGACATTTAAACTTATGTTATGGCCTCTAAGTATATATTTTCAGTGAATGTAAAGAGGAAATATGATGGCTTCTAATATTTTGAAGATAAACTAGAAAGGAAAACTATGAAAATAATACAAATAATCATAGTAAAATTAATAATATAATCATGGACATTAATTGGAAATTCATTATGATCCAAATATTGGGCTAATGTTTTACAAGGATTCTTCATCTAGTCTCCATACTTATGAAAGTATGACGCTATTATTAGCCCCACTATAACAACAGGCTAGAGAGATTAAATAAGTTGCCTAATGTCGCTTGACCAGAAAATATCTGTCTTACCTATTTAAAGTTAGCCAGTTCCTGTCCCAATACAAGGTATTTGGATGGCTTCTCACTGTGTGAATAATCCATAAACTCAGAATATAAAGAAAGGAAACTTTAGCCTAAACTGGATTTTAACTTGCATAGAGAAATTATATTTAAAAAATCATATGATAGGATGCTGGGATAGCATAACAGTTGAGTGTTTGCCTTGCAACTGCGTGGTCCGAGGTTTGATTCCCCGCCCAGCCCATGCAAACCCCATATACTGAACTGCAACACAACTGGTAGCCACAGAGATGGCTCAGCAGCAAAGGTTCCCACCCCATGCGACCCCACATCCACCTGGGTGGAAGGAAACCATGTTACAAATAATAATATACAACTTAAGTTTGAAAAAATCATAATACTTACCCTTCAAGGTTGTTGTGAAGGTTCTATAAATGTATACGAGGTGATAGCAGGCCCTGGCCTTCACAGATGAATGATAATTTTACCTGAGAAATGATAAATGGTGGTTAAGCAGAGTTGTCTTTTGAGACGCTCAAAGCCTGCTATGGAGCAGGTGTTAAAAAAGAAAGCTGCCTGCAGATCAGATAGGTTTGTTTTAAATCTTGTTTCCTCTACTCTTTTACTGGGTAAACTTGAACAAATGTCTAGTACCCTTTGCACCTCAGTTCCCTCATAAGGGGACTAAATATTATAGTATATATATTCTAGAGTGTATCTGAAGTTTAGATGAGAGTATAAATGTAAAGTGCTTAGAACAGTGTCTTACCACTTAGAGACCGTTGTTAGCTCTTATTATTTGCTAAATATTGTTAGGGAGGCATTACGTAAATTAATTTTCTAAGTAACTGAACTTTACCTCTTGAAATAGCAGCCTTTTGTGTCATTGAAAATTAGAGTAATTGAAGTGGTTTTCCATTTTGTTCTTTGCATTGTAGGAGAAATATGGAAATGTTGACTCATCAGTTCTTAGCCACTAGTATCTTGATAAAAAATACAAATTTTAGAAGTTTAAATAAGGAGAAAGTTACCTATATTATATATGCAAAATATGTGCCACATAAACTATGAACTGTGTGCATATGAAATATGTGCATATTAAATACACAGGCATATTGTAAAGGGCCTTGAATGTTGTATTTAGAAAATTGGACATTCTGTTTTGAAACTCTGTAAAACATGTTCAATGATCTATGCCTGTCTATTTCTTTTTTTTTTGTAAGATTTATTTTTATTTTTTTTGGCAGAAAGAGAGAGAGAGAGAGAGAGAGAGAGAGAGAAACAGAGAAACAGAGGAGGGAAGACCAAGAGCAGTCTCCGTAGCTGTACGCCATTAATTTTTGATTTTTGGTATAGTTTTACTCCACAGGGGGGCGCGGGGCTGTGCAAGGCAGGAACTGGGCTGGGGGCCACCCACATGAGAGGCACACCCCCTCAAACTGGCAGCCTCCCATGGGAAGCTCGCCCGGGGAATAACTGAACTGGGGGCAAACCCCAGTTCAGCATATGAGTCCGCACAGGTCTGGGCCAGGATACTATTCTTAGACACTGGGGCTGCAAGGCAAGCACTCATCCTGCTGAGCCATCCTGACATCCCTTTCTATTTCTAAAATATTTGTCTAAAATTGTTATAATTGCTTTCTCATGGACTAGGATAATTAAATAATATCATTTAGACAAAGTGCTTGATATAGCACCTAACAGATAATAAATATTTAATGAAATTTAAACCTGGATATGTAACATATATAATTTTATTATCACAAATTGGCTCTATGGCTTATTATTATTCACTAACATATGTTGATAATTTATATGATATTATATACACAGATACATATGTATATGTTTGCACATACATATATTAACTTGATTATTATAACAAAAATAGTTTCACAGTGGTATTTGAAATGACGTACAGCTTTACATCCACTTTTAATAAAATTAGTATTTTTATTTATTTTTTATTATTTCTGTGGGGCAGTTCTCATAAAAATGGATGTTGAATATTGTCCCTGCACATAAAACTTCACATGAGTTGATATTCTAGCACAGTTTCTATGTCCTGTTTTCTCTTATTAACTCATTTATTCCTTTATTGATTATTTAAACACATATTGGCTGGATCTCTACTTTTTGCCAGCTACTATGACCTGCCCTTAAGAATCTTACAGTCAGGTAGGGGAACAAACATGAAAGTAAATTGCTGTAATACAATGGTGTGGATAATTTACAACACACCCTTTCAAGTAAAGAGGCATTCCAGTCTTCTAGAAGACATATGGTTAATTATTATGTACATATCTGTCTATCATTAAACCAAATGGAGAAAAATAGAAATTAATAGAAGAAACTTAAAGGAGCATTTTACTCTAAGTATCTATTTTATATTCATCCTCTTGTTTTTATCTACCAACTACATGCTGAAGATTGATGATTATTATCACTTTCTCTTACCCCAACCTCGTATTTTCATCTGATTTTGGAAACCTGTAAGTAGCTATTCTGTAGATATCTCAAATTTATTCTGCTTAAGACAGATTTATTGTGTCCTTTCCTCTCAAAAATTGCATCTCCTCTATGTCTAGTCCTTGTTAAAGGTATCACCACTCACAAAATCATCCCAACTGCTGTCCTGATATCCCAATGTTCAATGACTGCCTATAGCCCACAGCCAAGTGGTCACCAAATCCTCTTCCTCTGCCAATTTCTTCCTCTCCCTTTTGAGTAAATACACATGGTCATTATGCCCCAAATTAGTGAATACAAAAGCAATTCTAAAGTTGCTAAGCAGCAGCAATTGAAAGAAAGCTCTGAAAATTAAGCCAGTAATTTGGTTATTAAGTGCTATCACTATGTTGTCTCTATTTCTGTGAGCAGAACATGTTTTTCTTGAAATTCAAAAACATCCTCATATACCTCTGCACATGGATATACTTGCTGAATTTACCTTTCCCTCCCATTACTGATACTTTATTCTTCCAAGGGCATTGCCACATGTGAATCGTAGAATCCTTTTCAAATGTCTGAGTGCTCAGGAAATGGATGGGAGATTCACAGTGAAGTTTGTGTTTATAAAGAAGTACATTATTATTAATGTTAGTCATTGAAAAGAAATGATTGACATCACAATAGTGAAAGATACCATAAGTTGGCCATTATTTTCTGAGTATTCCTGAAATTTCTTTCTGGTTCACACTGGTAAAGATTCATTTTCTAATCTATAAGTGTAAGTACTAAACTATCTGGAACATACTGGTAGTAGGTCCAGAGGAAGTAGTGCCTCCTAATCTCACTTGTAGGATATCTTTAAAACAGAAAAATCAGTGGTCATCTAAATCCCTAGGCTGCCCTAAACTGAGAAAAATGTGTCTACGTTTCTAAGAAAAATACATTGAAAGAAGAAGTATGACAGTTTTCTTTTTTTAATTTTTTTAAATTAAAATTAATACATTTAAATAGTTTTATATCCTGTCAAATATGTTGTATGAGGTTAACGGTAACTAAAGGTTAAAATGAAAATTTTAGAGATGTCTTTAAAACATGAGATTTTAAATGGAGTAGAATAATAGATACAAAGGAAAAGAATGCTTTGAGGGGAGGAATAGAAAAAGAAAATGTTTTCTTTCCTTGAAGAAATTGAGAAGAGAAGGTTAAAAATTCTAAACTATTTCTTTTTTTTTTGTATTTATTGCTTTTTTGACAGAGAGAGTGAGACAGAGAGAGACAGAGAGAAAGGGGAGGGCCCAGAGCAGTTATTAGTTTTTATTGTATGTCATTAGTTTTGACATAGAATGAAATTGTGTCACAGGGCAGGAACTGGACTGGGGGCAACCCACATGGGCCCTGGCAATAAATGAACTGGGGGCACACCCCTGTTCAGCACATGGGTCCACACAGGCAGGGTCAGGATTCGATCCTTGGACCCCAGGGCTGCAAATTGAGTGCTCAACCCGCTGAGCCATCCTAGCATCCCCCGAACGTTTCTTAAGTAAATTAATTATTTCTTTCTGAGCTCCCAGCTGACTATTTTTTCTTCTCTTTTTGAAAGAATTGCAACTTCCAATGTGCCTTCATGTTTCCCATCTTTCTCTGGCCTGTGCATCCTGATCTGGCATGATTGCCTAGCATCGTTAGCAAACAGTGGTGTTGTTGCTATATACATATTTATTCCTCAGCTAAAATTAGCTTCCCTGAGCAAATAGATTTTGTGCAGCCATTTTAAGCAGATCATTTCCCAGAATGCCAGGGAAGCACAGACAATGGGACTGACTGACTTCATCCTTTTTCAGTATGTCTTCATACTTACAATATGGGGAAAGGAAAGACTGGACCAAAGGTAGGGCTTGTGATGCACAAACATAAACCTCTCAAGTGCAGACAGGAGCTGTACCTTTGAAAGGATGATTTGTGAACATCATCACACAAGCAAAGAATCATTGTCAGCAAAGTTGCTTATAATTCATGGGCAAGTGCCTAAGGAAAATATTATGGCTAGTCATTTTGTTGCATTTATTCTGCTTTCTGTAAACCAGATCAATGTAGGATAAGATTTATATAGCACAGCTTTCAGCATGGAAGTAGAGGGAAAGTTTGATTACCTGTTTTCTCCCCTCCTCAGAGGGGTTTGCTTTACTTTGAAGTAAGAATCTCAGAAAAAGGCTGCAAGTCACAGTGCATTTTGTGATTTCTTTGGAATGAGGTCCAAACTGTAGTTCATTCTTCTTTGCCAATCTGTCTGGAAGCCACACATCCATGGCCAAATATAGGAAGGAAAATTCACTTAGAGTTTACGCCACTGGAAGCAAGCAGGGTTTCACACTTGCAGGTTGCTTGATAAATGCCATAGATTTTCTGATATTGCTTACTTGACAGTAGCTAATAGGACCCTACTTAGAGAATTAGGGTGAGCAATGAGATAGATATGGATTAATGAAAAAAGAGCGATCTTTTGGCAGCAGCAAAGGGACTCTGAAGCCAGAAAGACCTGACTTTGAGTCCTGCCATCTCTTCTTACTATCTACCACTTCTCCCAGCCTCAGTTTACTCTTTTGCAAAACAACAATCATGAACATACCATGCAGATTGCTCTCTGGATTATATGGTATGTAAGACTCATTATGTCTTTACCTTGCAGGCTGCAGCTCTACCCTGAGGGGTAATTCTTTTTCATTATTGCAGCATAGCTTTAAACAATTTCTTTTTTAAAATTAAAAGTCCATGTTCCAATTTAGGTTTCTTACTTCTCAAATAACCATGTTTAGACACCTGTGTTACTCTGCAGTACTTCTTTTTTTAAGCACCATTGTTTCTATAATTTTTATAACCCTCTGCTCCCAATAAGGAATATTTGATTCAAGGATGCTGGGGAAGGATCCTGCCTCCCAGTGAGAATTTGCAACCCATGTATTAACCTAAAACTTCACACCTATCTTTTTCCAGAATACAAATAAACTCATGCTTCAGCTTTATGACCAGGCATGGTGTTTGTGGTAAGTTCGTTGACCTAGTTTTAACTTTGCGGAGAAGGTTCATCGAGGGGAAGAGAGTATAGTGATGTAGGCAGCCCCAGGCTGTCATAATAATTGTCTTCTTCAAAGGAACATCACCTGCTTATATAGATTGAGAAAGATCAAATTGAATGAGATTCACATGGTCTGATAAGGCACTGGGGGGAGGGGGATGAGGAGAAATCATCGATGTACCATTTATTTCATTTATTCTCAATTTGAAAACCAATGTCATCTGCCAGAGATAGCCACCACAAAAATTACATAGCCCTTCGTTCCAGATTCTCCACTCAGCTCATTTGCACAGCATGTCCTCTGCCTACCTTCCTTCTCAGAGAGGACAATCTTCATGTGAATTGCTAGGTTCTCAGTGCACTGCGTTCCCAAGTTAATATCATGTTATAGCACCATATGGGCAATGACAGAAAATAACAGCCTTTGAGGTCTCACCTTACAGGAGGGGCAGATGTGATGCTTAATTAATGAGTGATGTCAGATCCTGCACAGTCCTGAGATAAAAGACTGTAAAATCAGAGAACTGCTATTTCTTAATTTTCAATAAATACCGAGCTAATAGAGATTTAGGTAACTATTTAAATTTGAAATGTGCTTGTGTGTGTGTGTGTGTGTGTGCATGTAAAATGAACTACATTTAATCCTAGAAGAAAATTTATGATTACCTCTCATATTACATCTTTAAAAACTGGGACTTAGACATACTTTCCCCCAAATCATAGTTTATTATAGCCAGACCAAACTATAGAACACAGATTTCTTATGTCCAGTTTTATATTCTTTGCAGCCTACAAGATTGCCTTGCTATAGATGTTTAATATAGAATCTACAGAATCTGACCAAGTAAGGAGATATGGCTTGTTACTAGACTTAAATCTGTTTCAAGCATAAGCAAGATTATTACTGTTGTATGAAACATTGTAAATGACTTTTTATCCCACCGGGCATAGGAGAAGATATACTCTTAGAGCCAACTCTGTGCTCGGAAAATATTATTGGCAACAATCCATGTCATTTGCCAACACAGCATCCACCTTCTACAATTGAGTGGAGTTTAATGTATTATTGTGGTTGTGTTCAGACATTTTTGAAAATTGTCCACAGAAAGTATACAGAGGTTTTTCTGTGCAGCTGGCCAAATGAAAGATCCCCATGTGAATTTATTGGCATAATTTGATCTAGCCTAAAATTGTTGCTGTAGAATAGGATAGTGGTCTGAGTTATCATGGAATGAATTCTGGACTTTGAATCAAGTAACTTGAGATTATACCCAAGCCAATATTTCCTCCCTTACTGTAGGATGTGTGGTAAGTCACTGAACTTCTTTGAGCCTCAAGGTACTTAAAAAACAAACAAACAAACAAAAAAACTGGCCTAATAATGTCTAGATCATAGAGTTTGAAGAATTATATAAAGATAAAGTTACATTGCATCATACTAATAACATATAGTATTTTGAATCTAAATCTAAGGAAAGATGTCAGCAATGATTAAGAGTCATATTTAGAATTTGTTAAGTAGAAGGCAGTCCTCCAGAGACCAGAAACAGAGGAATGGAGGAGGAAATGTTCACACAACGAATTAGGACACCTATAGCCTTCAGTAATTATGTAACTTCTCTCATATATCACACTTCTAGATGCTGTCATCCATCACCTCACATATGGGTGGCTAGATGCTTTTGAAAAAAGATGAGACAGAGAATAGTAGAACCTACTGTGTTACAAGCTTCATTCGGTATGAAAATCCCACCTTCCTTGTAGCTTACCTAGTTAAATTTTTTTTTTTTTTATGTTGGCACCAAAGTGGGTTTAGTAACTTAATTTGAAGTCCTCTAGAAGCCATATTTATCTCTATCTTCCACTTTCTTTTTTTCCCAATGGAATTCAGGCTAGTTCATGGCAACGTTTTAGATATTCAGATAGTTTATGCCTGTTTTTCTAAGAATAATGGATTTACGCCATTGTTTCAAGTAGCATCAATGGCATAATTCATGATTTTTGTACAGGCATTTATAGGGATTCTTTTCAACGTGGCTTTTATGCTTCTCTTCATAGTTTACAATTGATTTAAGTCTTAGTCAGTAATAGTGGTCTGTACACAGATTTGTATGATGTATTATGGGAACTTCATTTTGTTTTAATAGGATGGAGAGACCTCCATCTGTCTGGCATTGTCTGGGTGAGTTTCTACCTGACAGCAGATGATGGGAAATAAAAATTATAACCTTTGGAGGTTATTTCAACTTTATGAAGATATGGAAGTAAAATAATGAAAAGTATATGAACAGATTTTATGAGTCTTCCTGTGTTATTGATGAATTCCATTCAGAATAATTTATTAATTCAGCCAGTACGTATTTAGTGTCTGTCACATTGTTCTTAGATGATGGAGAAAGAAAAGAGATGAAAACATGCTCTCTACATGAAATAGCTTCAAGGCTTCTGGGGCAGAGGACCCAGAGAGTAATTCTACTACAGTGGTAGATACAATGCAAATATAACAGAATTAACTGTTTGGTTAAATTCTTCTAACTGAATTTGGGGTGGAATAGTTTCTGGGACTATTTCCTAATAAGGTAATGCTTAAATGTAAGGAGTAGAAATTATCCAGGAGCTGAAGATTGAGGGAAGAGTATGAGTTGTTAGCTTTTGTCCCATGATATTTTTATGTCACTCTAGTATTTGTGGACCATAAAACACTTTTTCAGGTTCTCAATTAAATAACAACAAAGAGAGCATAACAAAGAACAAAGCAAGTTGTGTTATTTGAATTAAGAGAAGTATATCAAAGTAACACTTATATGGGGTACTTGTCAATAAGAAATGAGAAAAGTATCCTGAGATCAAAATGGTGGCAACTTATTGAATACCTACTCCATGTTGGCTAAGCATTTTTATACATGTTATCCTGTTTAATTGCAACAGCAATACGTAGTTTAAAGATTATGATTATTGGAGATGCCAGAATGGCTCAGCGGGTTATGTGGTCGCCTTGCAGCCCTGGGGTCTGAAGATCGAATCTTGGCCTTGGCCCATGCAGACCCATATGCTGAACTGGGGTGTGATCCCCATTTCGGTTCTTGCCAGGGCAAGCCTCCCATGTGGGAGGTCTCTGGTTTAGACTCCAGCTGGTGGAGGCTTGCCTCACATGCACGAGGCCCCTGGCCTGGTTCCCACCCTGCACAGCCCCCACCTGCCTGTGTGGAATGAAACCATGTCAAAAACTGATGACATACAACTATGGAGACTGATCTGGGCCTTTCCCCTTCTCTCTGTCTCTGTCTGTCTGTCTCTCTCTGTCAAAAACAGTAAAAATAAATCTTTAAAAATTATGATTATTATTTCACTCTTAGAGATGAATCAATCAATGAGGCTTATAGGGAACAGTAGGTTATTTTCATATATACATATAGATTGTGAGTAAAAGAATTGGGTTAAGAATCTAAGAAAAGGAAAAAGGTTTATATGAGTATAAAAATCATTATCTTTGGGCTATGTTGCCTTGTCTTTATACATTACATTTGTCATATTGCATTTATTATGAGCACCATAAGTGTTGAAAAGTGTAATTTGGAGAAAGCAGGCAAATAATGATGGAATTGGATTTGGGGGCATATATAAATAAAAGTTATTAAATACAGCTCAAGTTATGGGAAGGGAATTTATAAGCACATATAAATGCTAAATAAAGCTAGAATTTTATATAACCCAGTTCAACATTATATAATAAGGATTTTAATGAATGTGGAGGCCATTGAGTATTTGACAGCCCCTATAGAATGAAAAGCTATTGAATCTTGAAACTTATCTCATGGGAAATATTGGAAGTTGAGACACTTGAAGGATGTAAAGCTAAATTGGATAAATCATATCTGCAATCTCCAATATGGTCTCTTTGTGCAAAATGCACAAACACACATACCATTCAAATCCACTTTTAATTTTTACAAACTGCGTGTCTCAGTTTACTTAGTTTTAATTGCTTTAATATAATTGTCTTAATCTTAATAGAAAAAACTTTTTAAAAATTTATTTGCAAATAGAAGCTAAGCATTGTAGGATGAGCTGTAGAAACTGTCTCCTTTTAGTGGGGTGGAAAACATGCAGTCATTTAAAAATAATTAGTTTTGCAAAGGGATACATGAATGGACAGTCTTGGAAAGGCAGCAAAGAATTAATTTCCCAAAAGGCACTGCAGAAAAAATTATGTTTGGCACATTTTATTCTACAGATACACCTGTTATTGGCATCCTGTCTGTTCTCTTAGGTGACATTTGGAAGTAGTGTGTGCTCTAATGATTGACCAATCATGCAAATGAGAAGGACATCTTTCAGACATTTCACTCTGGACACACACTGAGCCCAGCCCCCTTCTTAAGGAGGTCTAAAAATAAATAGCAGAAGTAGTTGCTGATGGGAGTTACCAGCTCTTTATCCTGCCTGATCCCTCTATATTCTTATGCAGCAATGGAAGAGAAGTTTATAAGCTTGAAAGGAGCTAGCCAAGGGGTCTGGTATTTTCTGTTTGTTTATTCTGAACCCCTGAGTCACACTGGCATTCATGTTCTCTTGCCCTATGCTTACTTAAGTGCTGGTGTCCTTTCTCATAGATATATATTCTGATATATACCTACACACAAGGGCTGTCCAGAAAGTATCCAGCCATGTAACTGTTCTCGTTATATTGACCATGGCTTGACTTTTTTCCGGACTGCCCTCGTATGTATTTATTTATCTATGTATTTCATCTCTTGTGTTTCAAGCAGTGCAGGCCTCCGTTGAGTCTCTGCTGGCATGATGAGATGCAATGCTGTTTTTGCCACTTTAACTCATACCCAGTGGACTCGATGAAATCTACCGTGATTTCCCCCAGGCAAATCACGTAGTAAAGGGTGGACTCATTCTCCTGCCACTCAAAGTATTATATAACGTGGAAACAGTCTGTATTTCTAAACTTTTCTTTTATTTCCTCATACATTTTTATTTTTATCTTCCTGAACCATTTCTTGCAAGAGCTTTTTCTCCAGTCAGACTGGTAATGACTCAGTGTTCCTGAACCTTGGCTCATGCTCGACCACTTTTCAGCATTTGCTCAATGTTCCTGCTTTTACCACCGTCTCTCATACTCCTTTTACTCTTTCTGGTCCATTTACATTGTCCACCTATTGAAGCTCTATTGTCATCTCCTAAAAACAAGTCTCGATCTTCTCTGCTAAGTGAGGCCTCTTCGTTCTTTGAGTCTTCATAGCACTTGCCTGGCATTTTCCCTGTGAATTAATCCTAACCTACTATGAGCACCGGTGTTACCTGGAGTTTCTGTCACAGGGCTTTTAATATGTTTGGAGATAGATAAATATATATTGAATTTACAGGCATTATTTATCTGAAATCCATTGCTTTTTATTTATTTATTTATTTTTCTGGTGAATACTGATTTCAGAAGCAATCTAAATGCCCAGAGATACGGGGATTAACTAAATGTATTATAGCACATCCCAATGTAGGCTATGCTGCAGTCATTAAAATTTGGTTTACAAAGAAGTGTTAATGCCCTGGGGAAATGATTATGATATATAGTAACTGTTTGATAGCCACGAGGTATATTTTTTCTGTTTCCTTCAAAGGTGCTTGCATTTTAAATAAGTATAGTAATAGTAGTACTGGTTATTTACAATGTTCCATATCATCTCGAATTTTCCTACGTGTTATTTAATGCAGAAAAATAAACTGAGGCACATACCAGTTAAATGATGGAATATTAGTTAGCCATAAAGAATAAAGTCTTACCATTTTTGACCACATGAATGGAACTTGAGGGCATTATGTTAAATGTAATAAGTGAGACACAGAAAGACAGATACTATACAATTTCACCTTTATGGAATTTAAAAAAATTTATTCTTAGACACAGAGAGCAGATTGCTGGTTGCCAGAAACAGGGAACTTGAGGTGGGAGAAATGAGTAAAGGGAGTCACAAGATACAAACTTTCAGTCATAAAATAAATGTCATGGGGCTGTCATGTCTAGCATGGTAACTATAGTTAATAATACTGTATCGTGTATTAGAACGTTTCTAAGACAGTACATTTTAACAGTTTTCAGTAAAGAAAAAATATCTGCAACTATGTATCATGGCAGATATTAATTAGACATACCATGGTGTTCACTTCCCAATATATACAAATATCAAATTATTACTTTGTACATTTGAAACTAATGTAATATCATTTGCCAATTATACCTCAATAAACAAAAGAAAAAGACAGGTCAAAGACACTCAAAGTAATGTAAGAACAATTGAATATATGAATGCCAAAGACTATTGTGTTAAGGGGAAAAAGCAGAAAATAAATTGGAGAGACATAGGATCTTAAGTACATACTTAAAAAATATGGATTGAAGCAGATGGAATAAAAATATGCCATAGTGTTAGCAGGGATTGTATTCGGATTATAACATTATCTGTTATTTCTGTTTCACATATTTGATTTAAATATTTGTGTACTGTTTAATATTTTATCAAGTTCCATTCTGTTTATAGTTAGAAAAAAATATATGCTAAAAATAAACTCAGGTCTCAAAAATTAAAAATCGTATTCAATAGATATAGATCTGAAGCCTTTTGAGTTTGATTCCATTTGAAAGCTGTTGCTTTGGTCAATAATGCAAATTTTTAATGCATATCAACTGATTCTGTACAGTATTGACCATGACTAATTCAAATTTCATAACTATTGCGTATTTCTTCAAGGTCACCCACAGAATATAGTGATCACCCACATTTGGGCCTTTATTCTAATGAATATAATTAAAATAATTAAAAATAATTTTACAAGACAAGTACTTATATATCTCAGTACTAAAATTAAAAAAATTGACAGATGGCCTGCGTCCACTAATAATCTGTACGTATCTACCATGACGTGGATATTAAAAGCCTGTTCATATGAAATGCTCGCCTCCTAAAACTTTTATGATGATTAACAGTTTTTGGCAGGCTAAGGAGTTGACAGACTTTTCTGCCATAAATCTTGACACATTTCAGCGATTCGCACTGTAGCACGGTAGACAAGTGATTACAGGAAACCGTGGTCCTAAAAGATATACTGTTCTGAGGTGTTTGGGCAATTATATGCAACATATAATGTAGCCCTGGTGAAGCACAGCTGAGAGTAATTTGGTACCTTGAAATTCCCTCAAAGGAGATATGATGCAACTGTTCTTTTATTTCTGACCTTTTTAAAAAGAGGAATAATGAATGGTTCTGTTTGAATCCATTTATTCATTTAACAAATATGTATTGAATATCTGCTATGGACCAAGGACTATTGTAGGTTCTGGGAGCAGACGAAAGTTCTGGCCTTTTTTAAGCTCACTAATTAAGGTATAGATGGGTGGGTTGGTACAAGGGAGAATGAAAGTAAAGAAACAAACATGTAAAGTATATGCCGGTACATGTCTACAGCCGCCCTGTTCTATAATAATTTCCTCAATGAAAGAAATGTTCTAGAGCTATCCTGTCCAATATGATAGCATCCGGCCATGTGTGGCTGTTGCCAACTTGAAATAAGCCTAGAATAAATGAAGAATAAAATTTTTAAATTTCATTTTAACTAATTTAAATTTAAACTTAAATAGCCACATGGAGGTTGTGGCTGCCATCTTGGTGAATTTGAAGAGATGAGGAGGTGGGCAGGGCATAGAGGAGTGACTGCAATTGTAGAGTGGTTAGAAAAGACATCTGGAGGAGACATTTGGGTAGATATCAAAAAAGAGGTGGAAAAGCAGGCCATGTAGGTATTTAGAGGTACATTTTCCAGGCTGAGGGACTGGGAAGGGCAGAGACCATGAGGTGGGTGATGCCTGACATGGAAGCGGGCTGGCGTGGAGGCCAGTGAGGACATAACAGAGTGGGTGTGTGGACAAAAGGTATATGACAGCGGAGTTCGTGGATAGGATGAGCAATCAGAAATTCTACCCTAGGTTTAATTAATTCACATATAATCCCTTAATCCACTTAATTATTAATATGTAATATTAAAGTATATGTCCATAAACATATATTTAGCAAATATTAATACATATTATAACTAGTAAATATATATTTAAATGTTTATTTTTATTGTTTTTACAGAGAGAGATACAGAGTCAGAGACAGAGAGAAGGGGGAGGGCCCAGAACAATCTCCATAGTTGCACATCATTGGTTTTTCCACATAGTTTCATTCCACAGGGGGGCGGGGCTGCACAGGGCAGGAACTGGACCGGGGTCTCGCCCTGGTGAGAACTGAACTGGGGGCACTCCCCAGTTCAGCATATGGGTCCGCATGGGCTGGGACCAGGATTTGATCCTCGGTCCCCAGGGCTGCAAAGTGAGCATTTAACCCGCTGAGCCATCCCAGCCTCCCCATTTTTTTTCTAAATATTTATTTTTAGTTTTATTGTTTTTGATAGAGAGAGAGAGAGAGAGAGAGAGAAAGAGAGAGAGATACAGAGACAGAGATAGAGTATATATTTAAAATGAGTCTCAAAGGTTTATGATTCAAATACCCAAGAGCCTGTTCATTTCCCTAAAGATCTTTGTTAACCTGTAGGTCAGCTGAAGTATTTTATCGGGCCATATTTTTATCTCATAATTGAGCCTAGAATTTTTATTTTTTTTTAAGATTTATTTTATTGTTTTTGACAGAAAGAGAGAGACAGAGAGAAGGGGGAGGGCCCAGAGCAGTCTCCATAGTTGTGCGTCATCAATTTTCAAGTTCCACACAGGTGGGTGGGGGCTGCACAGGGCAGGAACTGGGCTGGGGGCCTCCCGAATGGGAAGCACACCCCAGCTCAGCATGTGGGTCCACATGGGCTGGGGCCTGGATTCAGTCCTCAGTCCCCAGGGCTGCAAAGCGAGCGCTTAACCCACTGAACCATACCGGCTTCCCAAGCGTAGAATTTTAAATGCTCTGTCGTTCTCTAAGTAGCTCCTGGACTTGCATTCCCCTACCACATTAAATAACATTTTTGAGTATAACCTGCTTTAGGCCTTTCTTTTCCCTGGCAAATATCTTGTGTTCTTTTCTTCCGAGCAAATTTTTATTCAAAATTCAAATGTAGTTGAAACATGTTATGGAAGAAAATATGCCAGATTTTATAGGCAGATATTTCTGTAAAATTGATGAGAATTATAGGTCATGGTACAGAAAGAGATATTAATGTAAGCCATTTTTAGAATGAAGATTATTAGTCATATGAAACTATGCAGGATGTTAAGGAAATTGCAGGTATTCAGATTTATCTTGAATTTCATCTCACTGAAATATACCTGTCACATTTAAAATTTTCTTGACTCATATTGACACTTAGCTGCCATACGATAGACTTTTACCCTATATTTTGGCATTGTCTATGACTTCAATTTTAAAAGAAATTTGGTAACTTTGTAGGGATAGTTATAATGCCCTCTTTCTAAAGTTTATTTTTAGTCAAGAAAATGTGTATCTATGACCATATGTTTTTTTTATCTAACTTTAATATTTTGGGAATGCTGGCTTTTTAATTTACTTTCTTGTTTTATTTAATCAGCTAGAAGAGTCCTTATAGAGAGAGAGATGGGAGAGGATGAAAAAGGTATTGACTTTGAGTGCCCACTCCTTGCCAAAGTATACAAAAATAGTGATGCTATCTGTCTTTTTAAAGTCACATTCAATTAACTCGTTGAAAGGGCAAAAGAGTAAGAAATGCTGTTATCATTATTGTCATACATAGGTATATACTATGCACTGTACATAAATTATCTTATTTAATTTGTATATTAATTAGACTTGCACAGTAGCTGGTAATGCTTTCATTTTATGGAGAAGGAAATTAAGGTTATACAGAAATTTGCTTAAATATACACACACTCCTAGTACATGATAATAATAATAAAATTTGTGTTCCTTCTATCACATTCTCTTTCTCTAATTATAATTTAGTAATACCTAAATAATAATAATTTTATGTCCTGGCTTGAATTTACTAGCTGTACTTATTGTCTCGTACTAGGGCTACTTATTCTTGGCAGGCATTAGTTTCTTGTCTATAAAATGGGGATATTAATATTAAATACACTGTAAAGTTAATTATAATTTTATAGGAAATGATAACGTAAACAAACAACAAAGTGCTTAAAGCAGAGTAATTATTAAATAAATGTTAGCTATTATTAATAATTTTATTCAAATTGCTACATATGTAAATAGGAAATGGAAGAACTTATTTAGCATGTTAGTTCCTTGTAGGATAGTAAAATAGACTTTCTAAACCTTGCGATCCTCCAGTCTTTCCAACCACACCACTTTTAAATTTTGATCTTCCATAATTTACAGATTAGGGGCAACCAGATACCATTATTAATGAGCTTAAAGGAAAATTGATTAACCTCCTAATGACTTCCTTCCCCAGATCTGAAACTGATCCTGGATTTCCTCAGATGTTCTGATTGCTGCTGTCTGCCTGTAATCAATGTTTTCAGGAAGATTGACTTTGGCATCTTGTTGTCGGGTCCTGTACTCCCCAACCCATGAAAGACCTTGAGGCCTTCCCATTATGCTGATAACTTGTTACCAGCTCTGTTCCTGGTGGTACAGGACATTCACAAGCATGTTGATGGTGCCATCTATCTTTATGTTCATGTTTTGTTTCATAACGGGAAATCTATAGAAAGATTTTATGCTTCTCCTTCTAGGTGCTGGGAGTGTTTCTCATGCAATTCTGTGTTTTTTCTGGGTTGTCCTTGCTCCTCGTCTCCTATCTTCTACTTCTTAGCCTTATTTTGGAAAAAACTAGCCTGTTCTAATCAAACGATCCATTTGGTACCATGAAAACCTGTCTTTCTTCTAGAAAAAAATATTACCCAATCAAATCAAAAGAAAAACCCTAGATTGTTCCACCTTGTGAGACAGGATATTTAGCAAAACCTAAGATAGTCAGGAAGGCCTCTGTAACCGTAATGCCCATATCTAAGGAACCTGAACCTAGGGCTTCCAGAGCAAGGTGACCAGATACTGAAAGACAAGATGAAGGAAGCCAAGGCCAGTGGCAAAGCCCAGACCCCCTTCAGCAAGGAAGACAATCCAGTCAACCAGGCATATCATCCGGAGATAAGAGTTAACAATAAAACTTGGAATTTTGGAGGTTGGATTCAAAATTCACTTAAGTGGGTCATCCAGGCATGTGAACCAAAAGATAAAAGCAGGGCCTTGGGTAAAATAAAGGGTATAAAAGCAGTGGCTTGAGTGGGGCACTCCACTTTTGAGGGCCTCCTCTCTATTAGGAAGCTTTTCCTCTTTCTAATAAACTTCTGCTTAACCTTTCCTGTGGAGTCCACGTCCTCATGCTTGAAGCGCGCAAGACAAAGAACCTCAAGCGGCCAGAGACACACAATTTTCCAGTTTCACTTACTTTTCCTAGGCGGAGGCCTGACTCGGAACATAGGAACAATCAGGATGAAGATAAAATCAATGTTTTGTTGGCGCCTCAGTCTTTTGGGCTGGCCAAGTTAGGAAAATAAACAAGTGAGCGTTTTAGTTCTGGGGACATGGGAACTGAGTCTGTCATCCAGCCTCCCCATGAATGGAATGGCGAGGTTCATCTTCATTATGCAAATATTAGCAGCAACTATGAAAGTCTCAGCTGGGGTTCTAGCCCTGATAGAAACCCGTAGTCTTTGCAGTTGCATATTTAAGTTAAAAAAAGAAATGCAAGAGGAAAGGGAAGGAGATGAGAACTTATGTTTGTTTTAATCATAAAGTAAATACCTAAAGCGGTGGATGAGGAGAATGGCACCCCAAGATAATATATAAAAAAAAATTAATGTTTGAATAGTAATTGTTTAAATATTTTTAATATTATATAAAAATACATGCAACTACACACACACACACACACACACACACACACGAAAAAATCCCAAACTAATCCCATTACCAGTTGAACAAAGAAGGCCATGTTGCTCAATTTCCAGACCTTTTCTCTTTCAGTTTTCTTGAATGTTCTGCAAATTTCCCTCTCAGTTCTTTGGCTTCTGGGCTTGCCAAAGAGTACAATTCTTTGAGCAATCTCCTTAGGCTTTTTGTCTTGCTAAGCAGTTCTTAATTCTTTCCTTTGTTTCTTTCTGGAGCCGATCCTGACCTTAGTCCTTTCCCAGGCTGCCTTAGTGTTTTTGAATCGTTGGGGACATTTTCATGGGTCCCCTTATAGTCACGTGGTCAAGGTCAGGAGTTGTCTTATTTGTTTTTTGGACCCAGCAGGGGTTTCCTGCCTGTTTTTGTATGTCAGTTTCTGAGTTAATTGGACTAATCAAGCTAATGAATTTTTCTGAAGTGGCTCAACAACCACTGTCCAAGACCTCTCTGGACAACAGTTCGCAGCATGAAGTAAGACAGGTCTGAGCTTAAATTCCTTTTATTCCAACTCAAACTGTGTGGGCTCAGATTTTTCTTTTGGTCATTTTCTAAACGTGTGAGCTGGCTAGGCAAGTGCTTAAATTCTCTCTGAGCTCCTTTTTTTTTTTTTCCATTTGAAATAATATTATCTACCACATAGACTATAAGGATTACTAAATGTGTGAAACATATTATAGAAAACTTGGCACGCATTCGATCAAGGGTGTCCAGTCTTTTAGCTTCCCTAGGCCACACTGGAAGAAGAAGAATTGGCTTGGGCCACATATAAAATACACTAACACTAGTGATAGTTGATGAGCTAAAAAACCAAAATCTGAAAAAACTCTCAGAATTTTTAAAGAAAGTTTACTAATTTGTGTTGTGCTGCATTCAAAGCCATCCTAGGCTTCATGTGGCCCACAGGTTACAGTTTGGACCAGCTGGCATTAGATGCTCAATCAATGTAGCAATCGGCAGGAAAGAAACCCATTCTTAATGTATTAAATGTTTCCACTTCACTCTGTCACTGAAGATGTTCCTGCCCGTGCTCACAGCTCTGTGTGTGTGTGTGTGTGTGTTTGTGTGTGTGTGTGTGTGTGTGTGTGTGTGTGGAGGGGTGGGTGGGTGTGGGGAGGATTATGTACCAGAACCTCGTAATTTTATGAGAGGAAGCAGACTTTGTGGATCAGGGTGTTTCATCTAATACCCTTTTTGTTTTGCCTACTAGAAAAGGGAATTCACCATTATTTGAAGGAATCTACTTAATATCATTCAGCTATTAAGTAGCAGGGCCGAGATTCTTGATCTCTTGACTCCAATCTGGTGTTCTTTCCATTACACAAGTTTAAAGTGACCAGATTTTAACATTGGTAAAGGAGAACACCATTGACCAGGGTGGGAGGGGGTTCTTGATTAAAAATTTGGTCTGTCTCCTGCCATTCCCTAGCTTGTCGTGCATTCTTTCCAAAAATCGGGACTTTTTTAAAACGCCACGGGACCCGGGACAAATTGTTTAAAAATCGGGAACACGACAAGTTCTCCCCAACTTTTTGTACACAGATAATGTTCATAACAACCCATATCCTCATGGGTGCTGGCAATGCCCAGTTCTATCACATTCCAAAAAATGCCATTCCTTTTGTTCTTATTTTAAGAAGATCAAAAATGCAAGGAAGTGAGAACTCTTACTAAGAACAACCTTGGATATCCTCCAATTGCAAGAATGAAGACATTTTTTTCCAAACTTTGCTACTCCAACACTTACTGCAGTAGACTCTCTGTTAAGTGGAACTCAAGCAACCGGCAAGATGTTCTTGCCGGTTGCTTGAGAGTGCCAGTTTCTTGAATTATGGTTAGCAGAGAGTCTACTCACATTGATCTGGCATCTAGCAATCTCCATGGCTGCCGGTTAGTGGAGAGTCTACTGTAATAACCATGTCACAGGGCTACTATGATGTTTATAGCTTGTGTTATATGTAAAGAACTTAGATGTTATTTACATTTAATGTAAATTTATGTAAAGAGCTTAATAGAATGTCAAACTTAGTGGATATCATTACAAGCATTGGTAATTATAATCTTTTTAGAGCAAAACCCCAATCTAACTCTTTGTACACGTTGAAATAGATCTAACAATTCTATTAGCAATTCCCAAATATTTAGCTTCCTAGTATCTTCAAAGATTTTTTAATACTCTTACTGTCCTTGTATTTTCCTTCTGTTTATCTTTCCTACTCTTTGTAAAAGTTGCATGTTTTTACAGACTACTAAAAGTTTCCAATCTGAGCATGTAATTACCCTGAGTGCTTTGCTCATAAATCCACAATAACAAGCATTTTGTTTGCCTTTCAGAGCTCCTGTGCTTAATTAATATTTATGGAAGACTTAGTGAAATCATGAAAATTAGCAGATGTCTTTACCTAAACAGGTGGTGACTATATCAACAATTGCAATGAGAACCGTGATGCTACTACAGTACTTCTTTAGATTACTCAGGCTCATTGCAGAGTGTGGTAAGCATGGTTTCCAATCTGGTTACTACCCAACCTGGCAAATGCAAATAATCATTGTCTGGCAAATAATCATTACTCTTAAGATATTGAAAGAGATTGGCATGAACTTTACTTCATATATAGAACAGAAAACTAACAGTGGCTTCAACACACACGGGTTTATTTGTTCCATGGAAAAGTCTGAAAGTACAGTAGTCCCTCTTTATTCATGGTGTCCCTTTCCATGGTTTCACTTACCTGAAGTCAGCTGCTCTCTGAAAATATTAAATGGGCAGTCCTAGAAATAAACAATTGATAAGTTTAAATTATGTGTCATTCTGAGTAGCATGATAAAGCCTTATGATATCCTTCTCCATTCCGCCTGGGACATGAATCATGCCTTTGTCCAGCAGTTCCATGCTGTATATACTCCCCACCTTTAGTCATTTAGTGGGCATCTCTGTTATCAGGTCCACGGTCATGGCCTCAGTGCTCATGTTCAAGTAACCCTCATTTTACTTGGTAATGGCCTGAAAGTGCAAGAGTAGCGATGCTGGCAATTTCACTGTGCCAGACAGAAGCTACAATGTGTGCGTTTTTATAAGAAAGAAACATAGTATATGTAGAGCTTGGTACTATTTCTGTGGCTTCAGGAATCCACTATGGGTCTTGGAGTGTACCCCCCGCCCCATGGATAAGGGGAGACTATTATAGTGCAGAGTTGGTATGATAACTATACAAAATGATAAGGGATCCAGGCTTCTTCTGTGTCTCTGCTCCTGTATTTTAGCACAAGACTAAATCTTAAGGTCAAAACATGAGCCATAGTGGCTGCTAAAGCTCCAACCATCATATCCACATTCCAGGAAGCAGAAAGAAAAAATGGAGAAAGAATATTATGAGCTCATCTCTATTCTGAATTTACTTCTTTAAAACATCATTCTTGAGATTTCCATAGGACACTTTGGCTTATATCCCCACTTGGTCAGAACTTAGTCATATAGCTATATGTGGGTGCAAAGGATACTGGGAAATGCATTCTTTTATTTGTGGTTCAGTATAGACCCAAACTGAAACTAAGCTGTCAAAAAAGAAAGGGAAAATGGTCTTTGAGTGAGAACTAGCAAATTAAAAATGAATCATTTATTTGGACACATTTTTTGGTTGGTGTTGCTAATTTTGTCTAGTACTTAAATATTTTTTGGATATATTTACTTCCTGTGAAGCATTTTTAGTATCCTTTAAACTCTGCTTATAATTACATAGTGATGTTTCCTATTTGTTATTGTTTTATTTATGTTTATTAAAATATAGTACTTGCTATTAAAAAGATCTAAGGAAAATTCTCATAAATGCACATGCCATAGAGGGCAGTTTCTTCTATCACTCATCTCATTTAACAGACATTTACTTTGTGTCCACTGGGTTAGGTGCTGGGATTAAAAGAGTGAACACCACAAAGTGTCAGTCAATACAGGGCTTACATATTGATGGGGAAAGGTAAAAAATAAGCAAATCTATACTGTACTGTCAGTTTGTGGTAAATAAAGTATAGTGAGCGACATAGAATGTTGGATAACTAGGAGTGCTGCTTTGACAGGGTGGTCAGGGTAGACATTCCAGCAGAGAGGGTGGCAATACCAATGCCCTCCAGAGAAAGTTCTCGAAGGGGCTTCTCCATGCTGTGCTCAGGAGGAGCAAGGAGGGTCAGGTGGCTGGACTGCAAGGATGGAAATGGAGAGTTGTAGGAAATAAGTTAACAGAGAGAGATCAGAGTCTGATAGACCAAGAAGGGAGATAATTTCAGCACTTAAAACAATATAGCTAGTGTACTACAGCAGCCAACATGAAATAGAAAACGAAACTACCATTTCTGTGTTTTAGTGTTTATCATTCTCTTCATCAGTTTACCGGTTATTTAATGATTGCTTACCAGAAGATAAAACATGAATAGGAAGTGCTCCTTGTCATCAAGATGCTTACTCTCTAGCGACTTCAGATCAGCTCAGAAAGCTATTAGCTCTAAACTTTGTGTCTGTTTATCCAGGAAATGCCTTTTTTTTTTTTTTTTTTTATATATTCTCTTCTGCTCATTGGCATCTTTATATCCAAATAAGCCTTGAACACTATAGCTTAACTCCAAGTTCATTTGCCTTCTCTTTTGAATACATACAAATATCTTAATACCCTATTCCATTCTTGAACCTGTCTTGTATTTTTCTCAATGGGTAGTATATTGTGGAAGTGTATAGAACTCTGTATATACCCCTTCCTCTAACTTGCATGCCCTTCTTCCTTTCTCTGACAAAGTATAATTCTTGCTTCATGGTATCTCATTTGAAAAGATTTCCCCAGCTCTTTCTCACAGAGTTAATTGCTTCTATCTGTATTCAGCCCAGTACTACTCTTATATTAGGCATCATGGTGTGTAATCAAGATTACATGCTTATATTATTCTTTCCCACTAGAATAAAAAGTTTCTTAAGAATAGAATGCAATGCTTATTCATTGTTGAAACTCTTATATTTAGAAAAACACTTGGCATGTAGTCAGTGATTAAATATAGGTTTGTTACATAAAAAATACAAAACAAAAAACAAAAATGGCCCATTAAAGACAAGGTTAATGTTAATGTCCACATTGTGGGGTAAATAGAAAATTCACAGATTGTGTTTTCGATTATGTAACTCTCTCTCTCTCCAACACTTATTTCTTGTGGGAAAGCTTTTAGTCTTCATCACAAGTTATTCTTAAGTGAATTGTGTGTTTTCACATTCTGGTAAAATCTTCTACATTACGTACTATGTACATCTTGGAAGCATCTAGTGAGCTCCTGTATATTTCTTAAATTGAATTGACTTAGATTTCATCTATTTTGTGACAGACAGTAAGCACAAATTTATTATGAAATACCCACCTTTGGGAAAGCATAAATTCTAGACAAATTTATGCTTATGAATATATACATTTATTTATTAGACCAAAAGCTCTTCCTACACCAGACTGTAAACTCCTTAAGGACAGAAAGCAGTTTATTTGTTCTTATATATCTTATGTAAGTTGCTGGGATCATGGTGCATAAACACCTATTTGAAACCTTTGGGAACAGAAGTGTGCTGGTAAATGTTTAACAACTGGCTCTCAGAAAACAAACACACACACACACACATCACCACCACCATCACCACCCTGAGTAAATACTCCCATGTTGACTACCAAACAGAAGTCACTTTATGTGAAGTTGGGAAGAGAGTCATAAGCTGAATCTAGCTCTCTACCCACCATCCTACCATCACTAGAGGTCTAAGTGAGTTTAAGAATTGAGAAGATTCCTCATTTTAAGAAGCTAATATGTGAACATAGTATATAGCATGCAACACCTTCCATAGCATCTGGGACAATACTTGCAATAAAACACATTAATATTTCTGCAGGAAAATAAATAGGTGTTGACACTGAGGCATACATGAATACCAAACATATAAAATAATAGCTTTCAATTTTCAGGGCTTATTTTGTAATTTAGAACTGCACAGAAAGTCTTAGGACTTAATGTCCATATTGTAAATAAAGAGTGCTTCAGTGCAAAGCTATTCACGATCTATAACACACATTCAATTCCAGTCCTGTTCGTTGTTTATGAACTATTTTGCACCTCTGTAAATTATAGCTAGCTGGTGGATATGCAAATTCTGTCTCGTCCATTAGAATTTCAATTGATTTTACTATCTCCAGTGGAGAAATTAGTTTGTCTTCATTTACAATTTAACTCAACATTACTTTATGTAATTTTGGACTGGTGCAACATTCACTTTGAACATGTGGAACATCATCTTGCTTCCGTTCTAACATACAGGCAAAATTAACTTTTGAACTTGCGTACATGTTTACACTTTTATATGTACGTGAGAGTCCTGATTCTGCTTTTTTCTGAAACTTTATTTTAACACACTATAGAAGAGATGTTAGACATGTTGTAGGAAGCTTCTGAGGGCAGAACATGGATTGATGTTGAAATATAGGAGAGGTTTCCCCAGTGTCCAGAATAGGTTGACCAGATGTCCCTTTTTGAATGGGGCAGAAGATCAGCCTACTGATACCTTGAATTTAGCCCAGTGAGATTAGGCTGACCATACATACTATTTGAAAGTGGACAGTACCATTGTTTCCTGTCCCATTAAAATGGTAGGGCTGGTCAACCTAGTCCAGAAGCGTTATCAGACATGAGAGACACTTAGTTACCTGTGCAGTGGGCTTCCCAGACCTGTTGGTTCCCTTTAAGGAGAGGGCTCCAAGGGGACTCATCGCCTCGGACTGCATGTGTACAGGTTGCGATGGGATGGGATGAAAGGCTATCTCTAAAATTTAGTTTAAATCTGAGTCGTTTTTTAATTTTAGTTATTTTTTTATGTTCTAGCTTCTCATTTGGATATGACTCAAGTGGCATAGAAACACTCAGTGAATCATTCGTTACCTAAGGTGACTGGGAATTTAGATGAATCCATACCTATAAACTCAGCTGATAAAGTCAGGCCTCATTGGTATCCACTGTGAGTAATGAACTCACTTAAGTTGTCTTTTAGGAAATCAAGGATGTTTTCATGATATAAAATGTAGTAGCTCTTGCAAATTCCTTGACCCTTATTCTGTAAGGCCATGCACGGTATCTGGCTTCATGCAGACTGTGACACATTCACAATTTCTCACGGCCTAAAAAAGAGCTTTCCCTGTGTTTATGTTCCACCTGCAAGTTGTTCCTTTCAGGATCCAAATGAATCTATTTCCAAGGACATCAAAAGGAAGATAACAAGCCATTTCAGCTTTATCAATAGTTTTGTACAGGGGATGCCAAAAAATGTATACACATTTTAAGAGATGTTATCTATGTATTACTTTTCAAAGTTGATTTATAGTAGCAATGTGCTCAAGAGAGGGTGTTAGTCAAATGAACGCTAGCAACAAGCAGCACAATCAAAGAAAATGACAAATGTACGGTTGTCGTTCGAGGAGCACAAGGCCATATTGAAAGGGTATTTGAAATTTGAAAGCGTTGTGGAAGTATGATGGAGGCATGAGTGTGCAACGGAACCTCCAGCGCACCTAACAATTTCACACATTCCTGATCAGTCTGAGACACATGGTAAATTGAAACGGAGCGTGCAGTGATACAAGTGGACACTTTGGTCAACCTTGCTCAAGCAGTAGTTCTTAGTAATCAGAAGTGTCTGGACACTGATGGTAACCACTTTGAGGACCTCTTGTAATTCCAGAAGTCAAATGTGACTTGTATTCATCTTTTGTTATTGGTATACATTGAGTATTACAATTTTAATAGAGTTTTTTCCTTTCTTAAAATGTGTGTACATTTTTCTTTGGCACACTCTGTATTACTATTGATCAAGGCTAGGGTAATAAGTTTACAAATATTGGCTTTCTTTCTGAAGCTGAAAAGATTTGGGGACTTGGAGAGAGTGAGTTGTATGATACAGACTGCTACCACCAGTTTCTTGCAAAGGAAGGCTCTGTCTAGGATTTTGTTTGTTAATGTTAATAATAACGTCTTATTTGTTGCCACCAATGGAAAAATTATTCCTTCTAGAACCAAATCAAATTAATATATGGGTTCTGTCTGTTTAGAGCAGAATGAGACCTACCAATATGTAAGTTTGGTCCTTCTCCCCACATATATACACATATGTGTGCACACGTATTCTGTAACTTAATAGTAGCATTGTTTAGGTTACTTCGAGTGTGCCCTTCTAAATAACCAGAATCAACACACATCTCTAACATATATAGACTCTGAGAATCTAGACACAACTGCATACCCATGTCATCATAATCATATGTATATTCACCACCCAGGAGGGGTGGTCTCCCACACTGAGCACTTGGAAATCATGGAACCTCCTTGAAAACTGGCAATAAATATTAATTTCTTCCTCTGTCTTATGTGATTGTTGGGATGATTTTCTTAATCATTTCTCTCAATTTCATACCTTTTTATTTATTTATATTTGCATTTATATATATTTTTTGAGGTATACTATGTGACAGGCACTATATGGGTTATTATGAGCTATATAAGGGTAATTAGCTTTGCCCTTGGTGGGCTCTAAATCTAGGAGAGAAGATAGGATCAATACCCAGTGGAAGGAGCAGCAGAGACTATGGATATAAAAACCTTTTATAAGGTAAAGGCATGCAATAGCCCAGTGATTTTTGTCCTACCCTCAATGGGTGCTAAGTGTGCCCCTCAGAGTGAATTGTTAACCCACTTGCAACTGGGGTTTTTCTTGGATGGAAAACCACTCATCAAATAATAATAGGACCCAATTGACTACTTGACTGATTGGTTGTCCCTTGGTTTTAAATCATGTCTGAAAAAGTGGGGCGTTACATAAATATGTTTTCATAGAAGTAAGAATGTAGGAAAACATCCAAAATAGGGAAATACCTAGACCTTAAAGTGGGAAAATGTCAAATAGTTAAGGAAGAAGTGGAAATATGAGTATATATGACAGTCTGCAGGGGAGGAATAGAATAAAAGAACAACAGTTTCTAAAATTTATGATTTTTCAAGGTTTTGATCATAATCCAGGAAAGAATTTATCAGCTATTGTGCATCTCACCCTCAAAATTGAATGTGTGGTATCTCCCTTTGATGGTTTTAGGAGTCTAAAGCACTGAAGAATGTTCGTATCCTTATCTTAGCCTACTCAGCCCTCATGTAGATTGCTTATATTTGTAGGGTTAATAAAGCATTACTGAAAACTGAGTGCATGTGTAATTAGTTCTGATTACTCCTGCTTTGTGGACCATCATGGGCTATATAAAGGTATTATATAGTACCCTCCTAAATTATTGCACCAATTCAACTTTGTTTCCTTAAGTAAAGACACAAAGAACCAAAATCCTCCAATCGCCTCTTCTGGACCTGGAGGCTTTGAATCTTTATGCATTCCCTTATAGAGAGTTCCTTTGACAAAGTCAAATCCAAGCCCAAAGGCTCAGAGCTCCTGGGAAGGTCCTGGGAAGATGGAACTTGGAGAAGTTTTCTTTAGATATTTAAACGATGTGTAAAATATTGGGCTTATTTTACATGGACCCCAAGGGCAGAACTGGGCTACTTGGTTAGAATTCCTAGTGAGATAGACTAAGGTTCCTTGAATGGGAGAATTGTCTAAAGTCAAGGAGGAACAAGGAAGGAATGACTGTCTGTGGAAGTGTTGGCTCCTTTGCTTATCATCAGAAAGCTTCAGGTGTGGGCAGGATGAGCATGTCAAAGCAAATATTGTGCTGGCACAAGTTCAGTAGGCAAGGAAGACTATTCCAGGCTACTGCAATAAGGCACACAGACTACAACCAAGTCAGTCTAAACTCAACTGCTAAAATTACAGGGGGCAGAGCTTTTATTAAGGGCTTAAGTTAGGGTGACCAGATGTCCCGCTATTGGTGGGACAGTCCCAATTTTTAACAATTTGTCCCGTGTCCCGTGGCGTTTTAAAAAAGTTCCAATTTTTGGAAAGAATGCATGACAAGCTAGGGAACGGCGGGAGACAGACTGAATTTTTTATCAAGAACCCCCTCCCACCCTGGTCAATGGTGTCCCGCTTTACCAGTGTTAAAATCTGGTCACCTTAGAAGTGAGCTAATGTAAAAGTCCTGGAGGTAGGGGGACATCATAGACCACGTGTGCTTGCTATTTGGCTTTATCTAAAAACAAAATAAATTTCTCGTATCTCTAAGAGGTAGTTTTGCCATGCACTTCAGGGTGCCCAAAATGTTAAGTTTCTACCTTCTCACTGAAACTGGAACATTGTGCACCATCTTTTTTGTTGATTACATTTGGGAGAGATGGTACACAGGTCCTTGAGAAAGGCATGCCTGGATGATAAAACTAGCAAGAGGTTTTTGTTTTGTTTTTGTGTTTTGTTTTGTTTTTGTTTTTAATTTGTGTAGCAAAGGGTCACAAAGTTTAACAGATTTAACAAAATTAACAAATTTTCTAAAGTAAACCCTGTAAGAGAAGAGTGGTGAGGGTCCTAGAATCAGGAAGAAGCCTATCTAAGGTTTAGTCAAGCTGAAGGAATGGTTAAGGCCATCTCTGTAGGGCACACAGGGATAAAAGAGAGCTGCAAGTCACCTGTGGAATCTGTGGTTAGAAAATATCACTAGTAAAGTATTTTACAAATCTGGTCTTCTCTACATCCTTAATTTAGCTTAGCTACAAAGATCAGGAAAGGGGATTTCATGGGGAATTTCACATATTTAGATAAAGAGGCGTTGATGAAAAACAAAACAGAACAAAAAAAAACAACATCCAGCCTAAGAGAAGGCTTATTATAAGAGTTTATTTGAGCCAAACTGCCAACAATTGCCTGGAAGCAAAAGCTCAAATAATTGAGAAAATGCTTCAGAAAATGGCTGTTTTGCAACTTTATATGTTAAAATCAAAGGAGGAGGGCTACCTAAAATTCATTGGTGGTAGATGGGGTGGGAAAAAGCAAAGCTGGAAAATCTCTGGCATTGGATAGAAAGTAAACTGAAGAGAAAGATACTTCTTTTACTGTGGCAGGTACAGAGTAGTTAATAGTTACACTTTACAGCACCTAGATGTGAAAATGAGGGGACAATAGCATGACAATAACAGATTCTGTAGTTTCCTGCTCTGGTATGGTGGGTTGTGCCCTGGGGGATGGTCTAAGAGAAAAAAAAAAAAAAGCATTACTCTGATATTTTAAGGGTATGTTATCTTAGATGAAAAAAGAGACTGTACAATCTCACTTAAGGTAAACATTGACCTTGGCTAAGGAAGCTACAGGCCAAGGATGTGATTTCCCAACCTGGCCCATAGGAATTTTTATGCTCAGACCATGCTTTGTGGTTAATTTGGGGGTGGGGGGTGAGTTTGTAGGGCCTGCCATGCTACCTCTCCCCGCCCCTTTGAGCTTGTCAGGTTTAGTATGTGGCCCCTTCTCTTCCATTCACAGGGGCCCCCTCCACACTGTATTTTTAGTGATGGCACTTCCGGTTGGTCTAAATCTAGGGTTCCCATTTCCAGGTAGATGCTGATTTTAACAATTATTTTTTCCTTCATTATGGCTTCCGTATGGCTGTCTTCCATTTTAGCCCTAATTATACATCATTTTCTATTTTTAGAATCCAGAGTTTTAAAATTTCATCTCTTTGCAGTTGTAGTGATCAACAGTAGGTAGAAACATTTGGTGGCACCTCTAATATAAATTTACTAATTTCTACTTTTAGTAACACGCTACTTCATTCAGTTAGAGGAACCCAGGAATAGGTAGCTAATTAAATCTAGTAAGCTTACCCCACCACTTTTTTTTTTCTTTGCACCTAAATGGAAGAAAAATGTGTAAATACCAAAATTACCTGTACCCTATATTTTAGGAGTCTTGATAAATGATCACTAGAACATTTATTCTGCTCTTAATGGGCTTTTGTTTTTGTTGTATGTGGTTCTTTATTGTTCGGCATCTGGCAGAAGTAATACCCCTTTTTTAAGCTTACTAGCTCATAAAAAAGGGGCATTACTTCTGCCGGACCCTGTATATTAATATTAATGGAGTTGCTGCCGCTAAACTCACAGCATATTCATATCATTTCCGATTGAATGGAATTGAAGGCGGGTGAACTCCAGTTCTCTAAGGGAGCCACAAATAACAATATCCCGTAGCAGAAGGATGATTGAATTTGCCAATAGAGTCTGTGCAAGGCTTGCTAATTTAGAGGAGAATTTTTAAATAATACAGTGACTAGGATTTCCCTGGGGAATTCACTTGGGCACAGCAAGTGAATCAGTGTTTAAATGATAGTATTTTTAGAATGATTTTCAAAGAAGGATGAAAACGTAAATAGATCATTCATAATTAATATTGTTAAGTGCAAATTGTTCAAGACCCATGTGTCTTCCTGGGAGAGTCTGTATCCTGCCCTGTGGGCGCTGAGGTCGAGGGGCGTGACCCCAGAGAAAGGCTGGGAATTTGCCAAACAGCTTCTCCATTGAATGGTCAGGCTTTGACCATTACCCTTAATGGCTTTGCCCCCTCCCTTCGGGAACACACCCCTGCAGGATGCTTTCATTGCTCCCCATGTGATCCTATAACTCAGGCTTGTCCAAGCCACTGCTCCACGGGCAGCATGCGTCCCAGGACAGCTTTGAATATGGTCCAAAACAAATTGGTGTACTTTCTTAACATGAGATTTCTTTGTAACTGTTTTTTTTAGCTCATCAGCTATCATTAGTGTTAGTGTATTTTATGTGTGGCGCATACAATTCTTCTTCCAGTGTGGCCCAGGGTCGCCAAAAGATTGGACAGCCCTGCTATAATTAGAACTGATAACCTATCATCATCCAGTAACCGGGGACATTTGTCAATTTGCTGTTCTGCTTATAGAGCCAGACATGGCCCCTCCTCTTTTTTGGGGGGGAATGAAGCCCACAAAGAGTTTTTAGAATGTGCAACCTCTGAATTTAGTCTAGCCCAATCCATTCATGTTACACAAAGAGAAATGAGATCCAATATGGTGATGGGAACTGCCCAAGATAGTATAATTTATTGAGCGTAGAGGGAGAATTATAACTCAGATGTCATCTCCCTGCTTGGCTTTGCCACCAACTGCCACCATTTCTTCATGATTGAGTAATTTTCTCGAGGCTAGTGGGTATGTTGGGGCTGATTTGTGGATGGGAACACAGTTGTTAATCAGTTATTTTTTTTTCCAAAATATTGTCTTCTTTGGATAGCCTCCCTCTGGCCAGTCTACTCTGGAATCCTTTTTTCTTGTAATTGGCCAGGTGCCCTCAGAGAGCTCTAGGTACTGTATTGAATAAGCATTTCCCACACATCATTTTCCTTAATGAGCCCAATGATTAGCTAGTTCTATTCTACATGTGAACAAATGGGAGCCAGACGTGTTAAAACACCTTACCTAGTCACACAGCTCCTGAGTGTAGGAACAGGGATTTGAACAATGATCTTTGTGATTCTAACACCTGCGTCCTCAGCCATACTTTATGCTAATTTGACCTCATTATTATTCTCTTCTGAACAGCTCAGGGAACTAAATGCAAGGAATGATTCAAACTGGTCACAGCGAGGGTTACTTGAGGTTGCATTTGCTGCCTGGTAAGCTTTTCCCTCTTCTTTCTACCCCATCCAACCCCTTCTCTATTACAGCCTAAGTTTGATTCTTCTGCTCTTCCACGTAGCTATGGATACAAATTCCTATCTTAAAATTATTGCTTCCTCCACAGATGACGTTTCCCTCTTCCTAATTATGAATCCTTAAAGCCATCATTGTTCCAAATGGACATCTGAGTGTTTGTGAGCATTCTTAGGATCATTCTCACATGCACAATGTATGAGCTCATAAACTTCATTGACCCCTTGAGAAGAAAGTCGCCAGTGCATGGATGGAGTTGCTAAATACGTAGAAGGCAGTCACTCCCACTCCTGAGGGGGAAGAAAAGAAGGCCTCTCTACCCTAGTCTGTTTGGAAAGGTGAAAGTGCAAGTCTTCAGTTCTTTAAAGTAGGGAAAGCTTTGCTTACTTTTGTTGCTATACCGTGTAATGGTGATGCATTTTACTATTATTATTTTTGTGTGTTTTTTTTGTTTTGTTTTGTTTTGTTTTGGTTTAAAAAAATAATAACAAGCAAGTTAGAGAAATAATGAGATAACTTGGAAAGAATCAAGAACGCCATAGATCGATGTTTTGAAATTTCCCATTTGCAAACTGAGCTCTGAAGAAGATGAGGTTGGACCTACTGAGCAACTCCCATTGCCAAGTGTGAGGTCCAAGGCTGAGGCTGGCAAATTCAGGTGTTCTGGTGTGTGCTTTCTGCCTGTGTGCCCTCAGGATGAGATGCAATGGTGTGCAGCATGGCTACACTTTAGCATTTCTGGAATTCAGACTTTTCTCATCTCTCTCTGTCTCCGTCTCTCTCTCCCTCTCTTGTACACATGTGCATCCATTAGATAAACACACATTCTACACTCTTACCTAACTTTCTGCATAAGGGTTTGTTCAGTTGGCTCCGTCTCATAAGACATACATTTTTCAGGACTGTATAGTTTGGTGGAAGGAACAAAAAAAAAAAAAAAAAAAAAAATCTGACCTATGGGAAAATAGATTTAGGAATGCAGCTTCATCTAGCCTGTGGTATTGATTTATACTTCTCAAAATTATGAAAAACTATTTGCAAACCTAAACTTTGTATTCTTAAAAGTTATCCTAAGCAATTTCATTATCAATTAGGGAATATAGGTCCAGTGTGGAATGATCAAAGCCCACAGAGGTAGTTGAGCTTGTGTTCAAATTTTGTTACCTGCATTTTTTAGCTGTATAGGCTTGGACCAATTACTCTGTCCAAGTTTGCCTCCTCGTGTCTAGGAAAATAGCATCTACTTCACTGGGTTCCTGTGAGAGTTAAACCAAAAATGTCCCTGGGGTCATCTAGCAGAACATCTGGGGACAATTCTCATAAGCTGTTTCCTTGCACTTTCTGCAAGAAAATTTTCCACAAGGGAAACTATGTGGAAAACTAAATTAACAACAAAGTTGAAAAAAAAAAGCAGAATCGGATAGATTTTGGCTAGCTTAAAAGGATAGTGTGCATAATTAAACTTTAAACTTAGTATCTTTGTAAAATGAACATTGATGTATGCCCTACTAGGTAAGGTATTGTGTTGCCTGGTCTTTCTGGTGAAATTGAATCAGTCCCTTGAGTTAAATGAAGAAACAAAAAGGGAATTCTATAAAAATAGAAGTTGATGAAATCATTTCATAGATCAAAACCAATGGGTCATTTCAATCAGTGTAAAAACCTATTCCTTTTTTATTTTTATTTTTTATTGATGAACTTATTGGGGTAACAATAGTTGGTAAGAATTACATAGGTTCCAGGTGTGAATTTTAGAAGTCCTATTTGTGACAATGTCTGACAGGTCCTCGGATGTCGGACCACAACACTCTCAACAACCATAACAAAAGTAACCCTTTGCCCTCAACTTTCAAATCTCTGCCCCTATCACAGTTCCAACACAACAGACATGTTCCTGCCTCTTTCATACTTGTCTTTCAGCTGCCTGAACAGTTATCTACCATATGACCCCAAAATACACTTGCCAACCTCCTTCTAAGGAGATTCCTGCAGAAGGTAAGCCTGTCCACAGTTTGTATTTTTCTAATCATCAGTTTATGAATGTCCATTTCTGACCTTGTACCTGGAGTCTGAAGTCCCCTTTAGCTCCATTTATTACCCTGGCACAAACCAGCCTCTGTTTAGAATGCTTACTGAATAAGAAGGCTGGAAGAATGTAAATACATGTAGAATTATTCCATATTTCAGAACGAGAAAGGCCCATAGACATGGATGGGTGCATATGCTAAATAAGAGTTGGCATAAATCTTAAACTAGAATTGGAATTTAAAACTGAACTTTATTTGAGCTTCAAAATGGACTTCCTTTTACTCTCTCAAAGGAGTAGATAAATATAAAAATTGATTGTATGCGATGTTACAACTTGTCTTGTTGTTGGGGATGGTTGCATTAAAATTATAAGGAAGAATGTTTGTGGAGGGTCCATATGTCTTATAATAGTTGTTAATGGAGAAAGGAAAGTAATTGAATCATTGAGCTTAGATTTCTATGAATGCAAGTGTGTAATGGTATTATTATGGTGGATCTCTACTGAAAATAGGTGGCTGAAGATAGATGAGCTAGAGTCAAACCTGACTCTTCTCACAGTGTGTGTATAGGTGAACATTCTGTGCTATGTATGACAGTGCCTATCTCTTTATTTGTCTATTTCTTTACACATAACCAAAGCACAGGAACACTAATTAAAACCTGTTAAAGCCTCCCTTTTCCTTTCTCCTTTTAGTCCTTCCTTCTCTCTGAGGTTCAATATTCCTTCAGTGAGTAAATGGTACCTGCTATAAAAACCTTCACCCTATAGCTCTACTGCTGTCAATGTCTTCCTCTAGATTCTAGAACACAAACTTTCCCCCACTTATCTCATTTTATTGAAATGCCAATAAAATAATTAGCTCATTCCTGCATGTAAGTTCCATAAGAACAGTGATCATGTCATGTTAAGTTTAGAATACCACAGCACTTGTATATAATAGGTGCTTATTAATATTTGCTTACTGAATGGATGCATTTATTCAGTGCTGATTAGATATGAAATGGTGTACTAGGCCCTAGCAGACATTTATTATCAGAAATAGCCTTTGTCTCCCAGAGACTGAATGTTTGTTGGGAAGTTAAAATACGTTCTCCTAGCATTGTTTAATGAAACAGATGAGAAGAAACAAAATTATTACTCTAAGTACTATTGTTGCCGTAGCCAGAGTCTGTGGGCTGTTCCATGGAGGATGAGAGAGTGGAAACTGAATAGAAAGAAAGGGGAAATGTGATAGGACAGCATGTGATAGGATAACAAGGTTCATGTGCAGCTCAGGGCTGCCAAAACAGTGAGTGCATGTCAAGAATTACTGATAAGAACATGGGGACTAGACGATCGGTCTATCCTGTGGCAAGTTGTAAATGTGAGCTGAGCTGTAGGCTTTTCACTCCAGCATCTGCAAGGAAGCCTTGGTCATTTCTGAGCAAGAAATGGACATAATGGAATCACCCTTTTAATCAGATTACTATCTGGCCACTGAGTGCATTGTGGATTCTCTGTTGGCAAATAAAGTACATATTGGGGTGAATCTGTGAAGTGATATGATAGGGGAATGCCGGTCTGATTAATTGTAAACTCCCTTGAGTCAGATAAGCAGGTAAATGAAAGGGGCTAACCTTGAGGTTGGCACAGTTTATGAAGGCTCAGTGCAAGTGTTACACTGCAGAGTTATTAGGATCGGAAGCTTCAGTGTACATGACATTCATTTTTCAAGCAGAAATCAACTTCTCCAGCAATACACTAGTTTGTGTTTCTGAGTGAGGCTAGTAGGATGTAAAAGAGTACATGGTTCTGGATTAACTTCATTATTTTGTTGTTGTATGTTATTTTGTTTAACTTTTTGGTGCTGGTGGGTGTGGGATGCGTTTAACACTTTCAGCATTCCAATAGTGTTTAGATACCCTACTGAAATGCAGCATGATATGAAAGGAAAAATACAGGCTCCCAGGTCAGCTACCTCCATATATTCATGACAACACCCACAGCAGTTTTGAGTTCGTCACAACTTTAGCCCCTTTTGCCACAATTAACACCTTCACAAGGTTATTATACAGATTGTAATTAGGTGAGTATATAGACAGTAAACAGCCCTTTAAACATGATACTAATAGTTAATGTTAACCTATTTTATGCCCAAGTTCATTATCCTAATAGTAAAGTCCTCAATTTACTCCAAGGCTCATGACAAATGTGCCCACCATGAAAATTATATGTGTTTTGTTTCTTAACCATTGTGCACATGCATGCATGGGTGAATAGGGATGTGTGTGTGTGTTTGTGTGTGTGTGTGTGTGTGTGTGTGTGTGTGTGTGTGTGTGATTGACTTCTGTAATTGGATCATAAATGCTGTAGAATTAGTATAGCTGTTCCACCAGAGTTTTGTTTCCTTATATTCCAGGTTTGCATATTGTTGGTTTTATCCTGCCCACCCCTGCCTTTTAGTGTCTGTGTTAAATCTTTACTAAGCTTTTCTTGTCAACGTCTTAGTTCAGTTGCCTGCTCACTTCTTACTCACACTGAGTAAAAAGCTCCGTTAGACATAGTTTAGCTTACAAAACACTCCAGAAGTCTTGGGTTTAAAAAAAAAAAAAAGACGTGCTTCTGAGAAGGTTTGAGATTCTTTAAGCTTTATGATACCCATGGTTCAGGTAAAGCATCTTTGGCAAACAAAATATAAATTCACTTTTACATAGGACAGTATGTAGCTTTTTACTAAAGAATATTGGGAATTCTATCCACAGTGATTTTTGACAAATTGCCCAGCTTTAAAACTGTTTCATGTCTTCACAATGCAGCCTTGTCCTTTGTCTATCAGAGAAGTTCTAAGAAATTATATGTATTTGGACTTGCTAATTAAATGCTTCGCGGTCTGGAACTCAAGCAGATCTTATGACTTTTTATTTATTGTTCTTGAAATGTATCGCATATCAATATGGTCAGCATCTTCAAGATTTATTATTAAATATCTGTAGATACTTAATAGCTAAATAAGAATGGAAGGGAAGCCGGGATGGCTCAGTGGGTTAAGCGCTCACTTTGCAGCGCCGGGGACCCAGGATCGAATCCCGGCCCCAGCCCTTGTGGACGCATGTGCTGAACTGGGAGCTCCCCCAGTTCAGTTATCTCTCTGTCTCTGTATCTCTCTCTCTCTCTCTCTGTCAAAAACAATAAAAAATAAACTTAAAATAAATAAATAAGAATGGATTCATAGACTTATACAACTCTGATGGAATTTTAAACCAACAAATCAAGGATAACTTTAGGGGATACTGAATAGCAAATAGGCCTCATTCTGAATACCGAATCCGATTGATAAAATATGTGGTCACTAAGTTGCTTTGATGAGGAGCACATTTGACTTCATCTATCTCACATAATCGATTAGCGATGCCTCTGATGTGGCTGGAGAGGGGATTTCTACAGTTATGTGGGGGATTTTATAGAAGCCCTTTTAAAAAGAAAAAATGGAGGCACAGAGAATTTATGACTTACATGTTTTGAGTATAGAGGAAATGTGTGTTTAGACGTTGGATGTGAGAAGGCCAAACATGTATTTTGAAAGTAGAATTCAGTTTGAAACATGAAGAGACATAGGAAAGTCATTTCTTGGCAAAGTCTTTGAAACTTGGGTCTCTTTATTCTCAGTGGGGTGTGTGGTGATGAAAGCTGATCAAGCTCCTGGGCTTACTGTCCTATTAACCTGGGTTCAAATTCTGGTCCCCACCTTTTTGAGCCCTTTTAGCCTTAAGTCTAAAATTTAATATTGAGTTGACTGGTGGGATGTATATTGGTCTGCATGTTCAGCTGCTTGGCATAATGTTAAATAAGTGTGTAAGTAATATTTTAATAGTAGCAGCAGTCGTAGCTGTTGTTTTTTTTCTTCGGGAGATCAGAAAACTAATGAAAGACTTCATGCATCTACAAACATTCCAAACCCTCTTTGATGTCTTTCCTTCCTGGAAATGGGGCAGGGGTGACTTTTGAAAATCCTTTGGGAGAAATGATACGAAAAATGAAATGTAGCTCTTCTCTTATTATCATCACATTCATTTTTCTTATTCTGTGGTACTCAGATGCTCTAAGGCTAGATATATGACTGTAGCTATTAGCTTATTCAAGGAATCCTCACTTTCTGGATTGCATCCCCAGGTGAAATCTTTTCATGGTTTAATGACTTCATTAGAATCCCCACCCCCCTTTCTTCAGAAATCATCACTCATATGAAAATCTGTGTTCAAAGCATATCTAAGCAAGAAGGTGACTTTTCAGGTTCATGTTCTAATTGATGATACAAACTGCTAATTAAATGCATCTGTGTCTAATCAAAACCTAGCTAGAGTTAAGCAGCATAGATGTGTGCCCAAGGAGCACATGATAGAGCTGATGACTGATGGCAGAAGGACATCACTTGTCCTTGGTCCCGGGGAACCCAAGTCTGGCAGAACCTCAGAATCTCCTGGAGGAACTTTTAAAAATGGTTGCAGTATTCTCGCTCCCAAAGCTAGAAACCTAAAAATTTGAAAAAAAAAAATTTAACCTCCTAAAGATAATGTTGATAATCAGCTAGGATGGCAAATTATAGTTCTATTCAAAGTCTAGTCTGATGAATTGGAAAGAAGGCCTTACTTAGTCCACAGTCCTTCATTTGCCTCTAGTTTCTCTCATTTTCGTCAAAATCCCATTCTAGTTCTTATTTTCTACTTATGTAGTTCCTGTCATCCTCATGGGATTTTTGTAGCTTGCTGGAAAATGCAGCTGTTTTTAATTAAACAGAAAAGGCCGGGGCATCTTTGGCTTTGTTTCAATGTTGGTGAGTGGGAAGGTTTCAATTATAATTTTGTGCTCTTTGGAAATGTCACCTACTGTCATTCTTTGTCCCATCATAAAAAATTTAGTCCTGGATTACTGGAGGTAGTTCTCATGTGGAACAATGCATGATTCTTATTAATAGTAATAATGAGGATGATGATATTTAATAATATTTATATCGACAGGGTTAACATATATTGCTCAATATTATCCTCATAGGTTGTATTTTATTGTCAAAAAAATTTTCACAGTGTTTATACTTAAGGTCCTTTCTACCTCTAGGTAATTCTGCTGTCCAATGGACACATTTGTTCAAATTATCAAATAGAAGCCTCATATAAATAAAGTAAAATTTAAATACACTTTTATCTCTTAATAGTCTTACTACTGTTTCAAATATGGTTTCAACTTTTAGTCATTTACACTTCTGAGTGTTATTTTTTAATATATATATATTTTTAATTTTTAATTGCAGTTGACATACAACATCATATTAGTTTCAGGGGTATCAATAGTGCTTAGACATTTATATAACTTACAAAGTGAATGCCTCAGTAAATCTAGTACCTATCTGACACCATACATAGTTATTAAAATATTGACTATATCCCTTCTGCTGTACTTTATATCCTGTGACTATTTTATAACTACCAATTTGTACTTAATCTTTCCCACCTTTTCAACCACCGTCCCAAACCATCTTCACATCTAGCAACCATCAAAATGGCTTCTGTATCTGAGTTTGTTTCTATTGAGCTTCTTTGTATATTTTGTTTTGTAGATTCCACACATAAGTGAAATCTTGTGGTATTTGTGTTTTCCTGTCTGACTTATTTCATTTAGCACAACCTCCTCTAGGTCAAGCTTGTCCAACTGGAAACCCACGGGCTGCATGCAGCCCTGGAAGGCTTTGAATGAGACCCAACACAAGTTTGTAAACTTCCTTAAAACAGTACGAGGTTTTCTTGCAATTTCTTTTTTAGCTCATCAGCTGTGGTTAGTGTTAGTAGTGTTAGTGTATTTTATGTGTGTCCTGAGATAATTTTTCTTCTTCCACTGTGGCCAAAAGACTGGACACCCCTGCTCTAGGTCCATCCATGTTGTGACAAATGGCAAAATTTTGTTTTTTATGTCTGAATAATATTTCATCATATGTATGTATCACATATTCTTTATCCATTCATCTATTGATCGACACAGGTTGCTTCCATAACTTGTCTATTATAAATAATGCTGCAATGAACATAAGGATGCATATGTTCTTTGGAAGCAGAGGTTTGGGTTTCTTCAGATAAATACCAAGAAGTAGAATTGCTGGGTCTTTCTTTGTCTCTTGTTCTAAAGTCTATTTTAAAGTATGGTATGAGTATTGCTACCACAGCATTTTTTTTTGTTTTAATTGTCATAAAATACCTTTTTTTTATCCCTTTACTTTCTGTGTCAGTGTGTTTTTCAATCTGAAGTAAGACTCTTGTAGGCAGGATATCTAAGGGTCTTGTTTTCATATCCATTCAGCCATTCTATATCATTTTATTGGAGCATTTAATTCACTTACATTTATAATAATCATTGATAGATATGTAGTTATTGCCATTTTATTATTCATATTTTGATTTTATTTTCTTCTTCTCTTAAAAATTTCCCCCTAAGATCCCTTGTAATGCTGGTTTGGTGGTGATGAGCTAATTACTTTAGTTTGATCTTGTCTGAGAATCTTTTTATTTGTCCTTCAATTCTAAATGATAGTTTTGCTGGTTAATCTTGGCTGTAGGTCCTTGCTTTTCACCACTTTGAATATGTCAAGCCAATCCCTTGGGCCCACAAAGTTTCCACTGAGAAATAACCTCACAGTCTCATGGGATCTCCCTTGTGGGTAACTAGCTGTGTTTCTCTTGCTGCTTTTAAGACCCTCTTTTTGTGTTTAACCTTTGACATTTTAATTATGAGATGTCTTCATGTGGGACTCCTTGAGTTCATATTGTTTGGAACTCTCTGAACTTCTTGGACTAGTATATACATTTTCTTTATCACTCTCTCTTCTCCTTTTACCCACATGATGCAACTGTTGGTATGTTTGATGTTGTCCTGGAAACTCCTTATACTATCCTCATTTTGGGGATTTTTTTTTTTCTGTTCTTATTGGGTATTTTCTGCTACCTTGTCTTTCAAATTGCTGACTTGATCCTCTGCTTCATGTAATTTGCTCTTGATTCCTTCTACTCTATTTTTCATTTCAGTTACTATAGGTTCTATTTCTGACTGGTTCTTTTTTATGGTTACTTTGTTCTTTTATTTTTTTTTGCACTTACTATCTCTTTGTTAAGCTTCTAAGTTCCTTGTACATCCTTATAACCAATGTTTTAAACTCTGTATCTAAAAGATTGCTTGCTTCCCTTGAATTTTATTCTTTTTCTGGAGTATTTTTCTATTCTTTTATTTGGGATATATTTCTTTGTCTACACATCTTGGCTGACTCCCTGTGTTTGTTTCTATGTATTAGGTAGAACTGCTATATCTCCTCTTGGCCACATGGCCTTATATAGTAGATGCCCTGTGGGGCCGTATCACAGTCTCTGTAGTCACCAAAGCTGGGTTTTCTAGGCGTGTCCCTGGTGCGGGTTTTGTATGCCTTCGTGTTGTAGCTAAGCCTGGATTGCTATTGGCACTTCAATGAGAGAGAGTGACCCTTAGGATAATTAGATATGAGGAAAGGCTGTGATTACGGGGGAGGAGCTACTGTGCAGAAGCTGATTCCATGAAGCAGGATTCACGTTAGTGGGGCTGTCATGCTTGCCCAGTCTATTCTCTGGGTGTGTAGTTCATGGGTGTGGTATTCTGGTATGGTCTGAAGCTGGCCACCAGATGTGTTAGTTCTGGGGCCTCTTGAGGAGGTCTCTGGTGTAGGCTAAGATTAGCCACTGCTTGTGTAAGACCCAGGGTTACCTGGTATAAGCTACAACGTGATCAGTAGGTTGTTGCTACTTGTTCTGAGCTTGGGGGTTCCTGGAAGAGACTAAGGTGGTAACTGTAGAGATTGAGCTGGGGCTAGGGTTAGGTTTACGGTTTAGGTTAGGGTTCATTTTAAGGGTAGTGCTGGGACCTGTTCACCTAAAACACACACA
>PVKE010008040.1:0-48857 GCA_004027555.1 Craseonycteris thonglongyai
AGTTTTGCCAGTTGTTGGGGTTATTTAAATGGAATCATGGAATTCCTCTCGGGCCTTCCTTGGTCTCCCTCCACAAGCCTGGCCTCCTTTAGGATACAGAGTCTCTTCAATGGACTTATGCAAGGCTAAGCCACAGTTGAGGACCAAACACCTCAGTGCTCTTAGCCACCATTCAAGTCAGGATTGCGGCCTCTCACCTGAGGCTGCTTGTCCCAGGCCTTGTTCCAGAGCATAGACCAGACGCCAAGAGGACAGGATGCCCCTCACGGCCCTACAGATTTGCCTGTTACCAATCGAAACAGTGCTATGCCAGGACAACCCCCTGGGGACAAGACTGCGTTCATAACATAGATTGGTCAAGGTTCCTCAGCACTGCTGGCACGTGGGGCAGGTCATTCTTTGTGGTGGGGCCGGGCCTATGCATGGTAGGATGTTTGAGGCATCCCAGCCTCGATGCCAGTAGTTATTGCCCAGCTGTGGCAACTAACGTCCTCTGGGGAATAAAATCATGACATTCATAGATGTTGATAGATGATTGATAGATAGATGGTGGAGATAGATAAATGATAGATACTAGATAAATGGAAGGAAGGAAGGATATGGATAGATGATTGATGATAGATAGATAGATAGATAGATAGATAGATAGATAGATAGATAGAGGAAGGAAGGAAGGAAATAGATGATAGATAGATAGATAGATAGATAGATAGATAGATAGATAGATAGATAGATAGTAAGTAGACATTTTTACCTAGGGATAAAATCATTAAGATATTTACATTAGTATCCAGAGTGACAAAACTGTCAAGGAAATGAAAGAAGACCTGCATGGTTAGAGAGCACACCATATCAAGGGCAAGAAAACAATATTACAAATCTACTGATTCTGCTCAAAGTAATATGTAAGCTTAATGAAATTGCAATTAAAACTTGGCTGGATACTTTCTGGAACTTGAAAGTATTAATCTAAAGTTTAAATAGAAAAATTAAAGAGGGAAACAACCAAAGTGTCCTTTGATAGATGACTGGATAAAGAAGTTGTTTTACATCTACACAGTGGAATACTACTCAGCAATAAGAAAAGATGAAATACTGCAATTTTGCAACAACACGGATGGACCTTGAGATCATCATGTTAAGCAAAATAAGTCAGACTGAAGAAATCAAGGACCATATGACTTTACTTATATGTGGAATATAAAACTAAAAGTAACAGAGAAACAAAAACTTTCACTTATGGACACAGTCAATAGTTTAGTGGTTACCTGAAGGTAAAGGGGTAGGTGATGGGGGAGTAGGGAGGAAGCATCGAATACATGGTGATGGAAAGAGTTGATTCTGGGTGGTGAGCATACAATGCAACACATAGACAATGTCATGTAGAATTGTACACCTGGAACCTATGTAATTTTTACCAACCAATGTTACTCCAATGAATTTAACAATTAATAAAAAATGAAAAAACTAAAAAAATAAAAGACATTGAATAATAAAGAAAAATTTCAAAAATATAAATAATGGCTATATCTATAAAAGAGATTAAATAAAGAAAATTTCAAAAATATAAATAATGGATTTATCTACCAGATATTAAGTGTGTTGGTTATAAATTTATAACAATTAAAACAGAGTAGAAGAATATACATAGCTATGAAAAAATTAAAAGCCTGGAAATGGCCCTCATCTATGCAAGATTTTAATATCGATTAAAGTGGCATTTAAATTAATGGGAAGTGTTGCACAATGCTCAATAAATGATGCAGAAACAATTCATTAAGAATTTGGGACAGGGAAAAATTCAGAGGCTCTCACCAGGCATCAAAATAAATTTCAGATGAATCAGAGTTATTATTTTAATTAAGCTATAAAAATCTAGAATATAAATTAATATTCTTCTGATATTAGGAGAAGAACGGCTTTCCCAGAGAAAAGGAAAAACTCAAAAAGGAAAATTCTAATACACTTGACTACATTAATATTCCAACTTTCTATGTATTAGGAATCACCACAAACAAAATTCATATAAATGGGTCATATTACATGGCTGTTTCTACAGTTTGTCAGGGCCAAGGATCACTCATCACACTAAATAAATCACTGGAATTTGAAAATTCAAGACATGAAATAGCTGTCTCCCCCAGGGCTTTTGTATAATACTTCTCTGCAGAGTCCCCGCATACATGTCTCTTGAGCTTCTTTCTTCCATCCAGCCAGTCTGTTCATCAGCATCCATTTCTTCTCTAATTTGTAAATTTGGTTTACATCAAACCTGCTCTGAGCCCAGCTCTGTGCTGGGCACTAGCAAAGCTGAGATTGGAAGCCCCTGAGCACCACAGAGAATAAGAAAATGAGACAGAAGGGAGGTGGGGAGGAGGACTGGGCAGGAAACACTAACCACTCTAGCAAATTCTACAGGCTCCAAGAGCTGATTTCACTGTCCCCATAACAGATGTGGAAACCAAAGCACAGAGAGATTGAGAGACTCCCTTAGCCTAAGGTCTCATGGTGATGAGGTGCAAAGCATGAACAAAGTGTGAGGAGCTGACGCTTAAACTAGAACTCACCTCCGAGTATACCTCACCCACAATGCTCCTCACCCCAGTGCTCCTCACCCAACAGACAATGCTCCTCACCCAACAGACAATGCTCCTCACCCACAATGCTCCTAACATGTAATGCTCCTCACCTCACAATGCTCCTCACACATAATGCTCCTCACCCACAATGCTCCTCCCTCATAGTGGTCCTCACCCACAATGCTTTTCACCCACAGTGCTCCTCACCTCACAATGGTACTCACTCACAATGCTCCTCATTTCACAGTGCTCTCACCTCACAATGCCTCTTACCCACAATGCTCCTCATCCACAATGCTCCTCACCTCACAGTGCTCCTCACCCACATTGCTCACATTACAATGCTACTCACCTCACAATGCTCCTTTACCACATTGCTACTCACCTCACAATGCTCACCTCACAATGCTCACCTTACAGTGCTCCTCACCTCACAATGTTCCTTTACCACATTGCTACTCACCTCACAATGCTCTTCACCTCACAGTGCTCCTCATCTCACAATGCTCCTCACCCACATTGCTCCTCCCCTCATGATGCTCCTTACCTCATGATGCTCTTCATCTCACAATGCTCCTCACCTCACAATGCTTTTCTTATAATGCTCCTCACCTCACAATGCTCCTCACCTCACAATGCTCCTCACCTCACAATGCTCTTCACTTCACAGTGCTCTTCACCTCACAATGCTCCTCAACCATAATGCTCCCCACCTCACAATGCTCCTCACCTCACAATGTTCCTCACTTCACAGTGCTCTTCACCTCATAATGCTCCTCACCCACAATGCTCCTCACTTCACAGTGCTCTTCACCTCATAATGCTCCTTAACCACAGTGCTCCTCACCCACAATGCTCTTCACTTCATAGTGCTCCTCACCTCACAATGCTCCTCACCTCACAGTGCTCCTTACCCCACACTGCTCCTCACCTCATGGTGCTCCACACCCCACACTGCTCCTCACCTTTGCAGCTCTCAAGGCTCCTAGGAGCCAAGTCAGGACTGAAAATCAGACTTCATCCCTAGGTTGTGCACCTTTGTTGGTTTTTTACGCTCCATCATTCAAACATCTTACCAATTTAAGAGAAATTCTCCTGGGTGTGACCAACAACCCTGCTCAATGTGCCTATCTCCCCTCCCGAGTGGCCAGTCTGCTGTCCTCTGTATCCAAAATCCTGTCACACCTGAATCTCAGTCTGCCCATCTGCAAGGTGTGTGAGAGGGTCACCCAGAGCACTGCGGGGCCATGTGAGTGCTGGTGGCCTTTCTTAGAGCTGGGGTACAAGTCCCCCAATTCTGCAGAGGCTGCTATTAAAAACCCAGCAGCAGAAGCCAGTAAACACAGTGGTGCTGTAATGACAGGCTTTGGAAGCAAGTCTTTTGATAACTTCATTCTTCTTGCTCAATAGCCCTAAATTGGAAAGGCAGTGTTGGCAACAGCAAAGGAGAAAACTCAGTCTTCAAGCAGCTCTGCCTTGTGCTCAAGTTCTTGCTTCCACAGGGGCAGACTGGCCTCTCTGGCACCACTGTGTCCCAATTTTCTGGATCATGACAAACAACAAAACATCCTTGGGAGAAACCATGGGCCACTCGCACAGATGCTCCAAGCTGCATGATAATGAGCTCCTTCTTTCCCTGGAGTTTCCCTCTCTTACATCCTACTTCCATGTACCATTCTACCTCCATGTCTCATCAGTAGGTGGGGGCAGTGCCCCCATGAGGAAGTTGCCATCTGGGCATTTGAAGTCAAGAGTGTGGACTCTGCAGTCAGCCTGCCTTAGATGAAAAACCTGCTCCATCACCTTGTCACTTTGTGATCCAGAGAAGATTATTTGACATCTTTGAACTTCAGTGTCCTCATCCAAAAATGGACGTAAGAGCCTCGCTCGTAGGAGGAAAGGAGATACTACAAGTGAAGAAGCACTTAGGAGCGCACCTCGTGCAAGCGGGAGCTTGTGAGTTTAGTAATGTTCGCTCTTGACAATGAACATGTGTGCACAGAACATTGATGCTTTGAAAGCCCTTCCAGGGAAGCCGGATGGCTCAGTGGGTTAAACGCTCACCTTGCAGCGTAGGGGACCCAGGATCGAATCCTGGCCCCGGCCCGTGTGGACCCATGTGCTGAAATGGGGAGTGCCGCCAGCTCAGTTCTCTCTCTCTCTCTCTCTCTCTCTCTCTCTCTCTGTCAAAAACAATTAAAAAAATAATAATAAATAAAACCGTTAATTTAAAAAAAAAAAAAGGAAGCCCTTCCAGGGAGGCCGGGATGGCTCAGTGGGTTAAGTGCTTGCTTTGCAGCGCTGGAGACCAGGAATCGAATTCTGGCTCCGGCCTGTGTGGACCCATATGCTGAGCTGGGGATGTGCCCCCAGTTCAGTTCTTGCCGGGGCCTATGTGGGAGCCCCCAGCCCGGTTCCTGCCCTGCGCGGCCCCACGCCCACCTGTGGAGTGGATCTATGTGGAAAACTGATGCTGGCAACTGTGAAGGCTGCTCTGGGCCCTCCCCCTTCTCTCTGTCTCTGTCTGTCTGTCTGTCAAAAAACAATAAAAATAAATCTTTAAAAAAAAAAAGAATCTTTATGAAAGCCCTTCCACATGCAGGTTATCCACAAGTCACTATGCAGAGAGGGCCCCAGGAAGACCTGTGTGAGGACTGGATGAGACCATGTGGTTGAAGTCCTAGCTGTTCTTGGTATCTGGTAAGTGTGTTGCCTATTAGCTATCAAAGGCTCACTTGAACAGATAATGGAGGGCCAAAGTCACATTGGTAAAGGGTAGAGTGTGGCTTTGACCACAGTTGCCTAGTTCTAAATGTCTTTCCTCTGTACTGTGTTTAGGATCCTGGCAAGGTCTTGGGTTCCTCTAAGGCTGACCCAGTTCCCAGTTTTGAAATGAAGAGGTCAGGATACAGCAGTGTTGGACCATGTTTAAGAGGTAATGGCTGGGGAATTAAATCACCTGGGTTCAAATTCTGCCTCTACCACTTTTCATCTGTGTGTCCTTGGCAATTACCCAACCTCACTGGATCTCAGTTTCCCCCTCTATAAGATGGGGATAATATTATATACCTAGCAGGGTTGCCCTATGAGTATGGATAAACTGAGAAGAAGGCTTAGGATAATGCTTTAACATATTAAGTGTTATTTTTATTGTTGTTATGATCCCACTTTGATCTTAGGCACCAGAGTCAGCTTCCCTTAAATACACTGGGACAAGTTCCCTAAAGGTCTGGTCATCTCACGCTTAACTGTTCAGGCAAAGATGCTGCACTGCACAATTCCAAGGGTGCCATTCACTTCTTATTCCATTTGAGTGACAGCCTCTGGACTTGTGCAGTGCCCAACCTATACTCCTATGCACAGCACTTGGGTTTCAGAGCAAACTGTGGGGCATAGAGAACCTGGATGTCAGGTCTCTAGTTGGAGAGCATGTGCACCAAGCTGCTAGCAAATGGTTCTGGGGTCCTGCAGTTTAGAGCTAGAATTCAGACTGCTCCCAAAAGTAGGGGCTATGCTTGGCTGCTTATTGTAGATTCTATGGCTTTTGACAAATGCATAATGTCATGCATCCATCATTCCAGTATCATACAAAATAGTTTCACTGCCCTAAACATGCCCTATGTTCCTTCTATTCATCTCTTCTCCCTCCTTCTAAGCCCCTGGAAACCAGATACTTTTACTGTCTCCATAGTTTCGCCTTCTCCAGAATGTTATATAGCCGGAATCACCTAATTTGTTGCCTCTTCAGTCTGCCTTCTTTTATTTAGCAGACTGCCTTTAAGGTTTCTCCAGGTTTTTTTCTGGCTTGATCCTTTTTTGTCACTGAAAAATGAATTTTGTCTTCTTGTACCACACGTTGTATATTCACTTACCTGTTGAAGAACATCTTGGCTGCTGCCAAATTATGACAGTTATGAATACAGCGGCTATAAACATTTGTGTGCAGGTTTTTATATGGACATAAGTTTTCAACTCGTGTAGGTAAATATTATGGAGCACCATTGGTTCGTAAGTTTTTGAGGCCCAGTAAAACCTCTAAGACACGGGCCCTTAGCATTCTCCAGAGTCAATAGGCGTGACTTTCTCAATGGAGCAGACCAGTAGAATACTCTAGGTCAGCGGAGTCCAAACTTGTGGCTTCCCTGGGTCACACTGGAAGAAGAAGAATCGTCTTGGGACACATAATATACACTAACACTCACAATAGCTGATGAGCTAAAAAATAATAATAAATAAATAAAAATAAGAAAAACAAAGTCACAAAACAATCTCATAATGTTTTGAGAATTTGTGTTGGGTCGCATTCAAAGCCGTCCTGGGCCACAGGTTGGACGTGCCTGTTCTTGATATAGTGAGGTCACCAGTCTGTCACAATCAGAACTGGCTTACCCCTGGAGCAGGAGGACAAATGTGTATTGCTGCCTCTTCCAGGAGAAGGCAAACAATGTCCAAAGAGCCCATTTAACAGGAGAGAAAAGACAGTTCCCTACCTCCTGGCCCTGTCCCCACCCTAAGAGAGGGCACCAGAGAAAACAGAGGGGAGAAAGTTTGCATATTCCACTTGAGCAGGAACTTCCCTCCAGGTATAGCAGGTCCAACCCTTCCCTTCCTGTTGGTTTTCTCACTCAGTGGCTTTTTGTCTGCATTGATTACCTGTCACAAGGAGATCATAATTAACAGAGAGCACAGATACTTCAGAAGTCAGAAAACTGTTTTCTAACAACAAGAAAAAATATCATAAACATTCCCCAGCTCTCTCTTCTGTGGAGATTTTTTCTCCTCACTCTGCACAAATTCAGAAAAAAAAAAAAGGTTGGGACTATGTTATGAGTTAAATTACATCCCCCAAAAGGATGCGTTGAAGTCCTAATCCTGGCAACAGAGACTGTGACCTTATTTAGGAATAGGGTCACTACAGATGTAATTAGATGAGTCACCCTGGAGTAGGGTGGCTGGTTCTTAATCCAATATGACTGGTGTCCTTATAATAAGAGACACACACACACACAAGAGGAGAAGGCCATTCTGATGACAGAGGCAGAGGTGGGAGTCACACAGCAGTAAGACAGGGATGGGCAAGGAAAGATTCTACGCAGTCTCGGAGGAACTGAGCTCTGCTTACACCTTGGTTTCAGACCTCCAGAACTGTGAGTGAATACATGTCGGTTGTCTTAAACCACCCAGTTCGGGGCTCTTTGTTACAGCAGCCCAGTAAACTAATACAGAGCAGAAGCATCACTAAATCACGCCTCACCTCGCAGATAAAGTGCCCGAAGCTCTGGAAGGTGCAGGGACTCACCTGAGGTCTCAAGCAAGAGAGAGACAGAGATGAAATTTGAATCGAGGTCCCACTGACTCCGAGGCCCATGTGCACTCCGCGATAGGACTCGCTCTTCGTGTGTGTGGCAGCCCTGGCTGGTGCTACTACGCTCCCACGTGCACATCGAGTTTCGCACTTGGCAACAGGTGCAAGCAGGCCTGCAGTGTTGTACTCGGCATGCTGGATGCTACAGAAGCTAAGGTAGAAAGAAATGCGGGTGCTGAGAGAGGAAGGGGAGCTAGACAGAAAAGTGATTCATATTGACTGAGCTGAATGCCAGGAGTTTTATACACATTATTTCATTACATCCCACAACAATCCTTTGCAGTAGGTATAATTATTTTTCAGATCAAAACCTGAGTCTCAGAGAAGCTACATAACTCCCCAAACCATGGAGCTGGCATGTGGTAAAGATTCAAACCCAAGCCTATGTGATTCCAAACTCTTCAAACTCTACATACTCTTTCTAAGTAGTTTCATGGTTTTAATTGCCATTGATCTGCTAGTGGCTCCCAAATATTTATTTACAGCCCCCACATTTCATCCCCTTGTCCACAATCTCCTTTTTCATGTCTCACAGGCATCTCAGAATCGGTATGTCCCAAATTTAACTTATTGACTTCCACTGAAAACCTAGGACTCCCTCTTCCCCTCCTAATCTAGACGCCCGAAGTTGAAACCTGGTGGTCACCCCTGACTCCTCTCCTCCCTCCATCCCAACCCCAGAACCCGCGTCCCACAAATCACCTCTTTCTATCTCCACAGCCTCCACCATGGTCTAAACCACCATCATCTCACTCCTGAGTAACAGTCATCTTCTAACTGAGCTCTCTGCTTTCACGCTTTGCTTTCTTGGGTCGAGTTTCCCTTCGTGCAGAGAGTAACTTCTTGAAGTACAAACCTTGACACATTACCCTCCTGATTAAAACCCTTCAACTGTAATGGCAAATTCTTGTGTGCTATTCCCTGGCAGAAGCCCTTTACCTATAACATATCAGCTCATGTAAAAGCCCCCTATGATATGAACTAGGCACTCTGTTGCTCTCCTTTTGCAGATGAGAAAATTGGGGTGCAGAAAGGTTATGTAACTTGCCTAAGGTCTCACAGCTAATCGGTGGCTGAGGCAGAATTTAAATGCAGGCCATGTGGCCCTTAGGATCATGCTCTTACCAGTTACACTAAACATTCTTTTCAAGAATGCACCTATGCTCTTAGGATAATATCCACAAACCTCCTTATAACTTACAAGGGCCTGAGGGCTCTCACCCGTCTCCCCGTCTCCATCCCTTCCTACCCCACTCTCTCTGTTACTTCCTCTTCTCAAGTTCAGAGAGAACACTGGGTTGCTTCTCTCTCTCTCTCTCTCTCTCTCTCTGTCTCTTCTCTCTCTCTCTCTCTCTCTCTCTCTCTCTCTCTCTCTCTCTCTCTCTTCAAGATTTCCAAGCTCCTGCCTGTCTCAGGGCCTTTGTATGTGCTGCTGCTTCTCTGCCTACAGTACTGTTGTCCGCATTATTTACCTGGCTGACTTCCCTTCCTCCCTAATGTGGCACTTGAGACGTTGCTTCCTCAGGGAAGCTTTGTCTGAGACCCCAGAGCAAGTCAGGGTCCCTGTCTTACCCCTGAACTGTCTGTCACCTGCACTGTTTCTGTGTGCCACTTATCACGATTGTAATTATTTGTATAATTTTAGGTTTAATGTCTGTCTTTGCCTCCCAATAGAGAGCAAGCTCTGTGAGGGCAGAGACTGCATCAACCTTGCTTCTCCTGGGCATTGCCTGGAGAACAGATGTTCAATAGCCAGCGAGGAATTAAAAGAACAAATGAAATAATCACTAGAATAAATGAATGTGTCCTGCTGCTCTGCAGCTGTCTGACCCCCCCACCCCCACCCCGAGAGGCACATTTTGTGCTGTCGTACCTTTCTCACCCTTGTAATGTGCACACAAGTCTCCTCTGGGGCTTTTTAAAATGCAGATTCTGAGGACGCCTGAGCTGGGGGCTTCAGAATCTGCTTGTCTGACAAGTTCCAGGTGATTCTGATACTGCTGATCCAGAGACCACACACTGAGCAGCAACTATTTCAACAACCTCTCACTTCAGCTTCTCCTTAATGAGCGACTCTCTCAGATCTGGTCAGCCCCTCCTCTCCAAGAGAGTATTGAAAGGGGACTTTATGTGAACTTTTGCTACCAGGGAGTAGGTATAAGGGGGCGCAGAGCTGGCCCTGTGTTTGTTACTGCTACATGGGCATTGGTCGTGTCTTCTGAGGGTACCTGGCATAGTCAGGGCAGCACTCATGTCTGTAACAAACCCCTCAATTCTAGTGGCTTAACACACTAGAACTTTCCCCCATTGCGCACATAACCATCCAATGAGGTGATTCCTAGTCTATTGGCAGCTTCCTTCTACTTGATGATTGCATCTTTGCCTCCACCAATCTCTCAGACCACACAGTCGACTTCCATCCACTGGAAGAATAAGAGTGAGAATCCACGCCCACTTCTCAAAAGCTCCCGTCCACTTTCACACACACCACTTTCACTCACAGGACACGGACTTGTCACATGGCCAGACATACCAGGGCTGCCTGGAAAAATCCAGCCCTTGTCAATATAACGGGAACGGGTACCTGACCGGATGCTTTCTGGACAGGCCTCGTAGGTGCAAGGTTAACTGGGAGATATAGCCCCCGTCTGGGCAGCCACCTCCTAGCAACAACTACACGCCCTGGGAGGGTGAGGACATGGAACACTAGCCGTCTCTACCACAGGGCCTGATCCTAGACATTCTGTTAGCATTTACTGTCTGTGGTCTATTCTCCATCAGACATCGGGGCTGCTGGCACCCCTGAGTATCTCGACCCCCACTTCAACTCTTACCAGCACTGGCGCTTGAGCATAGGGCCCCGCGCACGCCAGGGCAGCAGGCTTTGCTGCAGGATGCCTTGACGGCTCACCACAGCTGCCCCGGTGACAGGCCCTGGGCTGAGCCCACATGGCCGGCGCCTTGCCTCTGCTTGGCCTCACCTCACCGCCCTCCTCACTCTTCAGGAGACCCTACACAGCTGTGTCCTCCTGCTGCCCCAAACAGAAAGCCAGGCACAGCCCTCCTAAAGGAGGGGTCACTGCCTCCCCCTATCTCCAGACCACGGAAGGCAGATTTAGACACACGGGGCCCCACAGCTGTCGCTTCTCCTTCGGTGTCCCATCTCCCTCCCACCATCCACCACGACAGGAAGTAGGACAGCCCTTCCTCTTCCTATCCTGTCCGTGCTTTCCTGGCAGTAAACGCTGCTGGTTCCTACGCTGTATTCCGTTTGCCAGACTAGTGTCCCGAGCCCCCAGATCCTGTGAGTGTCAGCTGCTACTGGCTAGTACTATCTCCTTCCCTGGGTCCTTGTCTTTGGAGTTTACTTTTCCTCCCCAACCACTGACATCCAGTGGCCACTGAGTAACTGACATGGGGGTACAAATGCCAGCACCCTTGTCTGCAGTGGGGACTAATTCCACGGGATCAGGCTGGAACTGCTCTCTAGCTTCAGCTCCTTCCCCTGCCCTGTTGTGCTCACTCGGCTTCTCCTAAGAACATTCTGCAATGAAACACTGACAGCAGCCCCCATCTTGGGCTCTGTCTCCAGGAAACCTAACCTAAGACCCTCCCTGCATCAGCTCGTCCTCCTCTTTCTCAAGGTGGCACCTGCCCCTCTTCTTTCTCCAGAGTCATAATGACAGGATACAGGAAGAGAGACATCAGCTCACAGACAACAGAACGTGCCTCGGGAAATACAATGACAATAGTGCACAAAAGAAACTCTAGGGTCTTGAGCATCATACTGTCCATCGAAACTCTGGCCAGGAACCCTCACCTCGCCTGGAACTCTGTCCCTTGGAGAGAGACCACTACCAACCCGGGAGGACTTGTGTGCTGAGATGATCAGCAGGTCCTTGTCCCTAAGACCCATCTGGCCTTGCTGGGTTCTTCTCAAGGCAAAGCTCCCTCCTGGTCACTAGTCTCTGAGCCATGTGTCAGATAAGAATCCAGCGAGAAGACATGTAGTAGAATGTAGTGAGGAGAGAATGGAAGGACCCCCAGGCCCATGGGCAATGGAGGGGAGCGGGTAAGGATGGTGAAAGGAGAGGGTTAAGAAACTGGCAGTCCACACAAACACCTTCCACACTGCACTCCTTTCAATTTCTTTTCCGTGAATTTAAATGCATTCTGTCACAGTGAGTTATGTCACCCGCAGGAAATGCCCAACGCGGGGACGTTTTTAAAGATTATTTTTTAGATCACCTATCACTATGCATTTGAGGAACGATTGTTCAATCTGAAAAAATAAATTCAAAACTGTCCCCATCTAAGCAAGATGGAAAAATAACTTTTCCTATTCTTTCGTTTCCTTTCTTTCTAATTTTTTTCTAAAGAAGGCTTATTTCTGAAGGACGGGTTTGAAAATCTGTTTTCACCTTGACATTCTGACTGGATTTGAGCACCTTGGTAAGCTGAATATCATTCCTTGTCACATGGCAAACAAATGAATGTACAGCCAGCTGTGTGACCTCAGGCAATTCACTTAACCTCTCTGAACCTTAATCCCATCAATTGTTACACTGAGATCAGAATGTTGACCATGATTATCCAATGAGATGATGTCTGGGTCAGTCCTTGAACCTGAGACAGATGTAAGGTGTCTGTTCCACTAAATTATCAATTCCTCAAGGGTAGGGAGCAGGCTCCGACCAATTCTCCCCTCCCAGTTGATCTTGTACAGGGTCTGGCCCACAGAACGTGTTCCATAAGTGCTGTGGATGGATGGATGATGATTCAGTGGATGGATGCCTGTACATACAAAGAAGTGGATGAATGAAAAAGGGATGGATGGATGGATGCAATTATGTGCTGCAAAATAGCTATCTGAGAAACAGATAAACAAAACAGGCTTTTCCTTATACTAGCCTCCAATTTCCAGTATATATACTCACACCAATTCTGATTTCAAGCCACCAATGTAACATCACTGAATAAGGAGTTGGGAAGAGATGTGCAAAATCAGGTGCTTACAAATCTACAAAAGCCAGCCCCTGCCCACAAAGGGAGGGAGGGAGAGAAGGAGGGAGTGAGGGAGAGAGGGGGGAAGGGAGGGAGGGAAGAGGGAGAGAAATACAGGAGGGAAGAGGGAAGGAGGAGGGAGTGAAAACCATGAATAAATGTTTTTCATAGAGAAGAAAATAAAAAATATCCAGCTACCAGAAAGCACCAGAAAGAGCAAAGCCCAAGGAGGCAGGAAACCTGGGTTCACTAGTATTCAGCAGAGATAGGACTGAATCCACCCTCATCTTCTGGAGCAAATTACGTCTTAAGGACCAGGTGTGGGGTGGGGGAGTTTACACAGTGCAGATCAATGGTCCTCAATCATTTTTAAGAATTAGAAATCTTTTTTCCAAATGAAATCTTCCTTGGAATGTACAATAATAATGACAGCTGGTATTAAGCATTTACAATGTAGCGGGTACAGTCTAAGTACATTGCATGGACACTCCACAGAATCCGCTGCCAGTGAGGCAGATAATCGGACTCCCCCCAGTTTACTAGAAGAGTTGAACCACTTGCTAAAGGTCACATAATAAGCGTTAGATCCCAGATTTAAGCAGAAGTGGGAAGGGCAGTCCCAGCCACTCTCCTAACAGACCAAGGGAAATGAGGTATGATATGTCAATCATACCTCAATTTAAAATTAATTTTTAAAAGGAATAATAAAGTTAAAAAAAGAAATAAAAAGAAGGGCTGTCAGCTGAACTCACCCCCTGGAGGGCCTAAACCTAGTAACTCCAGAGACCCCATAAAGAGCCAGGTTCTTGGAAAAGAAGCAGGAGGGACAGGTGATTATCCTGGTTCTACCCCTGGCTGGCTGTGTGTCCTTGGAAAAACCTCTTGACTTCTCTGAGCCTTGGTTTGCTCATTTATAAAACAAGGTGATCACCCCCTACAACTATTAAAGATTATACATTGGGCAGTTCTCATAAGGATCAGGAAGCCTTCGGAGTAAAATAGCTCAAATAAGCCACATTATATACAACTCAGACATCAGAACACCAAGACCCGTTTGATTCAGAATGCATCCAATTTTGAACTTATAGGACATTCTTGGAAAAAATTGGTAGTATTCACTTTCTAATGAAATTAAATCTTGTAGGGATGCCTTTATTCTCCAGGATACTTTTTTTTCTAAGATTTATTTTATTGTTTGAGAGAGAGACAGAGACAAAGAGAACAGGGAGGGCCCAGAGCAGTCTCCATAGTTGTATATTATTAGTTGTTACATAGTTTCATTCAACATAGGTGGATGTGGGGCTGTGTGGGGCAGGGGGACTGAACTGGGGGCCTCCCACATGGGAGACACCCCCCAGTTCAGCATATGGGTTTGCACAAGCCAGGGTCAGGATTCGATCCCTGGACTTCATGGTTGCACGGCAAACGCTCAACCTGTTGAGCTATTCTGGCTTCCCCTGGAATAGTTATTTTTAAGATGACTTTTGTAAATGCAGAATAATATTAGTTTCTAGCACTGCCTTCATATGCAATTTTATAACTGTGCATGAAAATAAACCTATTTTTGTGGGGGAAAGACAACAGCAAAGAACAAAAGGTGGTCAGCCAGCCCATTGAGTGCTACTTTCTCTGGGACTCCTATCACTTTGAAGATCTCATGAGAAATGGGGACTTTTCTCCCCAGAGAAATGCAGACACTTGGCAAACTTTGGCTATAACTGTGGGATGAGAAGGATGAGGGGATCATTGGCCCCAGAAGGGCGGATGGGGGGATCTCAGTAGACACGAGAGGGTTTCTAAGGTCCCAGGTAATTCTTCAGGTCCACGCCTCAATCAATGCAGAAAAATAGCCAGAAGCTACTCAGACACTGCCCGAGATTTTGAAATGAAGAATTCTCTTGATAAATAAATCTCTTAATGAAATACAAGCAATTAAGCTAAAAGTCCTATCAAATGCAGCCTGTCACTCAGCAACCTGACACTTAATTGAATTTCTTTTTCCATCCCCTGGCTCCTTTTCCCTGATAAACAAATTCATTCCGCACCGATCAAGTTTCCCTAACCCAGAAACCAATGAGAGTTCATCAACTAATTGACACAACAAAGACTTCTATTTAAAAAAACAAAAGTCCCCCTAATTAAAGTGGAAATAAAATGGTACAATACTCTGGTGCCTGATATTAATTACTCTGTGGTTAACCCTCTCCCTCCTCCTCAGGGACCTGACAGCACACTGGAGAAACGGGGGAGTCCTCAGACCCTACAAGTCCAAGTTTCAGCTTTATCCTGAATTCGCTCTGTGACCTTGGGAGGTTGCTTCCGCTCTCTGTTTTCATCAGCTGTAACGTAGAGCTACAACTACGTGACTTCCACAGCTCCTTCTGGCTCTGACTCTAACACTTCATGATCCAGCCGACAGTCTGATGGCAGGGCCTGCTCTCTGGGACCGCGGGTTAGTGAGTGTAGCCGCCCACAGTTCTCACACAGCCCAGCCTCAGGGCCTCCCTTCACCTCAACCTGGCAAAGGCAGCAGACCCTGGACGCAATACACACCCCTGTTCTTGTACACCTGCACACTCCCAGGCACAGCCCTTCTCTCTCTCTCTCTCTCTCTCTTTCTCTCTTCATTAAGACCAGGTGCATGCACACACTGACACTCATCCTCACTTATGCACATGAAACACACTTTCCTGCTGAAACATAGACACAAGCCCCTCTAGCAGAGCCCCTCAAAGCCACGGGCACACCTGGACGCACAGGCACACACACATCCAGCCTCAGACTCCTTTTCAGAGCAAACCCCCTCCAACGGGGCCGTGCACACACGTGTTTACCTGCTCACCTGCCAAACACACTCACAATCACTGTCACATGTGAGCTGGGCTGGATGTGAGCAGGTGTCCCAGTCACAAGGACGCTCTGGCCAGGGCGGGCCAGAGGGTCTCAGAAACCTGGCGACACCCAACAGGATTTTTCAGAGCTGTCTGGGCTCCAAAGTCTCTTTCATTCAGCCACGGGCTACCGAGCGCCAGGGCCAGGCACTGCATGGGAAAGGCTGTGTGAACAAGTCACTGTGCCCCAGAAGCACCTCTGTTCCTGGCGGCCCCAGCCCAGACTCACCAGCAGGTAGTGACAGCCCTGTCCCTGGGCCTTGCCACATGCCGGGCTCTAGTTTAGAGGTGACTTTTCCATGACATCATAGGCAAGGTGGCCTTGGAGTCAAGCCTTATGGAACACAGGTGAGGGTGTACCCGGCAGACACGCAGCCTGAACACAGATAGGGAGGCTGGGAAGCCGGGGTGGAGGGTATAGCGAGAGGCAGTGCCACCCAGAGCTGTGGGCAGCCCGGCGCCACCTCTCACTGTCATCCTGGCTGGGGCAAGTCACTACCCATCTCTAAGCCTCACTGTCCTCATCTGCAGACTGGGAACAAGAGCAGTAGCTCCAGAGGACCATCCATTTACTCAACAGATAGAAACTGAGCAGCCACTCTGTGGCAGGCACTGTTCTAGGCACTTGGAAGTGTCATGAAGATTAGAGGCGATGACAAATGCCAGCTCTTAGTGCCACGTCTGCATACAACAGGAATCAGCTTGGCGGGACCCCTCCACACGTGAGGGAGTAGAGTGAGTGCAAGGCCCTGCGTGCAGCGGGAGGACTGGGCTCTGGAAGAAGTAGGGGCTTCCGGGGCACTTGAGCAGGGGGGCTCGGCAGGAGCTGAAGGATGAGAGGGGCAGAGGGTGAGGCCGGGAGGCCAGCCTGGAGGAGGGAACCCGGAGAGGCACTGGCGATGGAGCCGCCGGCTCAGGCTCCTTCCAATGCCTCAGCCCTGACCTCTTCTGGGCCCTGTTCCTCACAGGGACCCCAGACCAGGGCAGGGGTGAGGTTTCCCCTGCAGGTCTGCAAGGCCAGGCTGGGGTGGTGGTGGAGGGCACAGTTCCCTCCCCCTCGGATGCCCTGCCTCCATATCTGATGCCTTCTGTTGAGCTCATCTCCCTGTCTCTGTTTTCATGTTTTCCTCTCTCACGCTGGCTGTGTGGAGCACATCTCTCAGAAAATACTTGCTTTTGAAAGTTGTTGCCATAACAACCACTTCATTACACGCCAGGCCCAGTATCTCAGAAATGCAGAATCTTTCCTTAAAAGCGTGCGCTGCACATCAAAGGGGAATAGGAGCTCATTATTTTTACATTATTTTGCAGGCAAATAGATATTTTCCAATACACATTTCTTTTCTAAGTTGATTTTCTTGTTCAGTGGAAATGCACATTTCTTTCTTAACGCTTTCCTGCCTGCAGGGTTCAGGGCCTAGAAACCTAAGTTCCTCAGAGCAGGAGGCAGAAGGCATTTCTTTAGCAAGATATCCACCCCTCGGCGGGCCCCCAACACTACAGCTCATGAAGGACGGCTGCTGTAATTCACAATTTAGCTGCACCCGGGAATTCTAGAAGAGGCAGAAATTCTCACTGTGGCTTACATATGCCTTCACTGGCATGACTTTGTTCGAATCAAGAGTTCATAACAAGTGGAGCTAATGGAATAAGGAGCCAAATCAAAGACCAAACCCAACAAACCAAAATCTCAACCATCTGGGATGGAGTGACGGCCCAGGATTTTGTTTTCTAAACCAGAGGGCACTGTCAGAACGGAATCGGCCCCTTTAAGCAAACACCTAGCATGTGTGTCTCTCTCTCCTCTCTAGCACAGAAGGCCTGTGTTTTTTGTCTGTTCTGCTCACTGCTTTCCCACCAGCACCTAGAATTGTGCCCAGATCTACAGGCGCTTGGTAAGACTTTGTCAACTGGACCAACGAACAAAAGTACTGTGAACACTACAGCTTATAGCAATCCTATAGAGAATGGGGTCATTGTCTCAGAGAGTTCAAGGCGGAAAGAGGATAATCCAATAGTAACATGAATAACAACAACAATAATAATAGCTGCCATTTCAAATTTGCTATGGAAACCCAATATGCACTTAGAGAGGTGCACCTGTCGGAAGCACACAGCTGCTTGACTTTTCATAAGCTGAACACCCCCAGGTAACCAACACCCAGCTCAAGATACAAAACCCTTGGAGAAAAAAGAATGAACAGGACAGCTTCTTGGCTGGTTTGCAATAACCCACTAAGCGGATGCCTGTTTGTTTTATGTGGATTTCCATATCTGTTCTATCTTACAGCAGCAAGAGAAGGTCCCTCAAATCCTCACCTCCCAGAACCACTCTCCTGACCGCTGATGTCACACATGCGTGTTGCCTGTTTCTGTGACTTCTATAAACGGAACCATACCGGGGGTTCCCTTTCGTGCCTGACTTCTTACCCTCATCCTCATGTGTTTGAGATTCATCCACGTTGTGGCGTGCAATTGACTATCACTCACCTCTCTGCTAATAGCAGCTAATTTTGAATGAGCATTTACTAAGTGCCCTGTAAATTCATTGAATCCAACACTCTAAGATGAAGGCATTATTACAGGTGATCTACCTGGAGCCTCACAATTGTAGAGGATTGAACCCACAACTCCTGCAGTTGTCAGGAACCCCCTTCCTGGACGGCTCAAGGCTATGGCCGAGTGCTGTCAGTAGCTGGGCTAGCTCAAGGGGGAGTGAGTCTTTTGCTCTCACATCAATGGCCCCAGCATGCCCTGTCTCGGGATCTTGTAACCACGGGAGCGTTTATCTGGGTTCCTACCTCACTGTCAGGCTCTCAGCTGCCCCCTCCTGTCCGTGTCACTGTGCCTGCTGACAGCCACACCCACAGCACTGGGACCAGGAAGCCAAAAGCACTGGGGTTATTGGAATTGTGGACAAAACAAGAGGAAGCAGCTATGAACAAGGACCTGCCAATGCAAGAACGACAGACAATGAGCTCTGGGATGGCTGTCCCTCTGTTTGTCCCCTGGGTCCAGATAGGCGAAGCTTCAAGATGAGCCAAGGGCCCCTCTCATCAAGTTTGTCTCTCTGTGCTTCCATAAAAAGTTCTTCGGTTTGGTGTTGGTGGACTTCGTTCCTGCGGTGTTTCTCTAGTTTGTGCTGAGGGTCAGCCCCTGAGAAGCTGGCTCGGGCCCTGAAACGCTTCAGACTAAAGGGTCAGGAGGATCAAGAGCCCTGAGCGGTTCTGGCTCTGAGGGAGCAGTGAGTGCTGGAATGCTCCCTGGAAGGGACCGGTCACTGGCCCCAGGGCAGAACTGCTGTCCTGGAATCCTGAGCTGTGACAGGTCTCCTTCATCTCCCCTCAGGGGACGTTCCCTGCCACCCCTTCATGCCACAGGGTTGGTGGTGCACTTACCTTATTCTGGGCCTGCCCCGGATGCTGGGGACACTAACACAAGCAGATGGGAACCCACCCAGCCTCGCGGGCCTCCTGCCCCTCCCTCATGGGGTGCAGCTCTACCTCATGACCCATACATAGGTGCGTAGTCCCACGCTAGTCCCCTGCCCCAGCCTGCCCACCGGCCACTTATCAGCTCTCAGTATACAGGGTCCGGCAGAAGCAACGCCCCCTTTTTATGATCTGGGAATCTATGCCAAATCTTTTATCGCAAAATCATAAGCATGTAATTCTGTAACAATATCACACTCAAGCGCGTTACATGACGTTTTAGGTGAAGTGTTTCAACGGCTGTCCATCTCGTGAGAGACAAAGCAAGCCTTGCAGATGTTATGGCATTACTTCTGCCAGACCTTGTAGATATATTTTAATGAACTATTGAAACTTCTCCCCACCTCCCTTAGCTCCCTGGGAAGAAGCCAACTTTGCATCTATTAACCAACTAATTTCCACCTGCCTGATTACCTAGTCCGTTCCCTCGATTCTCTTGAGTCACTTTTTAACACCTTACTGGTTCCTTGCTTAATTAATGGGTTAAAAATAATCTTTGGCACGGCTTCCAAAAAAAAACAAAAAGGAAGAGAAAAGAAATCTGTCTTTTTGGGGTGTCACCGTGAGTGTAAGCACTGTTTTCCTGGGTTTCACACCCCTCTACATCCCTTAAGTCCAGGGCCTCTGTGGACAGGGATAGCCATCTGCTTGTTTTCTGACACTTTTTGCAGAAACCTGGATGGCTGTGGCGTAAAAGCCACTCCACCCTGGGCTGCAGCTCACGTTTGGTAACTGTGTCCCTTTAATAGATGCACACGTGTCTATTCAGAGTACAAACATAATGGTTTCCATGGAGACATGGTCACACTGACTAATTAGACAAAAGAGAGTGTTTTTCAAAGCTTTGAAAGAGTCTGTAATAAACGAACATCATCTTATTCAATAGATGTGTTGCTTCTCATTTCTCCCTAGAAACATCAATAAATGGTCCCCGGGGACTCGACCTTACTATGAAGTTGGACTCTTCAGCCACCTGGGCAGAGCCTTCCGGACTCTCAACCGCAGGATTCTGATCCTGGAACACATTCCAAAAGCAGCCACAGGCCCTCTCGTCCACTGTATGTCCAGACAGAGCTGTCCCACTCCAACACCCCCTGCTCCCTCATGGTGGCCATTTAGGAGACCAGGGATGCTCATATCTTGGGGACCTCATCCTGTCCCCTCCACCACACCAGCCTACCTCTGCCATCAGCTGCCCCACAGCGCCCACATATCGCCTCCATTTTTTTTGTTTCACAGTGTTTGGGATGATTCTTCTTGTCCTTTCTCCCTCCCCAGCAAAGCTGGGGTCAATGAGTATTAACCACATTTAGAACTACATTCTAAAGAAAAGCTATCTTTCTCCCCCAGAAAGTGTGAGCCCTAGCTCAATGTACTGGCAAAACCTCAGAGGTGAGAGAGAGAGCAGCCCCAGGTATTTCTTCTGAAGGCTGTGCACTGATGTAGCTGAACTCGTCCACCCTCCATCCCACCACGATTCCAGGTGAAAGGAACAATGTTCAGGACACAAAATACCCAGACCTCAAGCTATGGCTTGGCAAGATAAAAACAAAGCTGTCTCAGCTATACTCAGAAATGATCCCAAAAGCCACAGTATGTAACAGCAAACAGAATACCTGGGTAAAAATGCCTGGACAGAAGTTAGAAACAAATGGCAACTGTGCAAACACAGTCCATCCAAAACCTCAAGAAAAAAACATCACCCAAAGGGGGGAAAAAAAAAACTTTAATAAAGTTTTTTTCTGCTCTAAAACTACATAATAATAAGACTGTGGATATGTTAGGGGCATAAACTCTCAAGAACACATCACTTCTGTAAGAAGTCACTTCTATAACAAAAGAGATGATAGCAAAGATGTCATCAAAAATTTGAAGGTACCCTGAGGGTAAGGTGGGCGAAGGGTGGGAGAGGAGGGTGGGCATCAAATACGTGGTGATGGAGGGAGAACTGACTCTGGGTGGTGAGCACACAGTGCAACACACAGATGATGGTGTGTAGAATTGTACACCTGGAACCTAGGTAACTTTTACTAGCCAATGTCACCCCAATACATTTAACAATTAAAAAATTTTTGAAGATAAAAAGTGAATGGAAGAGTGATCACTGACCCAGAAAAAGAGAAAACAGACCTCCATGTAGCCCCCTGGGGGGAGAACCTGAATAAAACTGTTTAGAACAGCTTTATTTATCATCAAAATTGGAACCCACTCTAGAGACCTTTACCTGGGAAGCAGACAAACCAACGATGGGACATTTCTACAATGGACTTAGCAATGACAAAGAGTGAACTACAGAAACACACAGCATGGTTCATCTCAAATGCATTATGCTAAGTGAACAAAGCCCAACTTCTCAGGCTATATCTCCTCTAAGAGTTACAGGATTTTCTGGAAAAGGCAAAACTATAGGTACCGAAAACAGATTAGTGATTGTGAAGGTCCAGGTGTGGAAGGAGGGAATGATTACAAAGCAGAACCATTCCACATCTTGATTGATTGTGGGTGACTATGTGACCACGCATTTGTCAAAACTCGGACCTGACTGAGCACTATGTGAAAAATGGATTAGGACAGGAATGGAAAGCTTAGTCCCAGACTTTTCATAGAATGTGCCCATGTCTTTTGATTTAATGGACGATTTTATGTTACAGTCTCAAAAATCCATCGTCAGGTTAATTTAAGTATTTTAGCTGAGAATAACATTATTAGTTGTGCTTATAATGTGTGGGTTTTTTTAACCATGTGACTCCAACCACAATGTTTTTTTCTAACCTCTTCTTTAAACTTGGAGGGATCTTGTAGGAAACAGTTCCATTGGTAATCATGTAGTGTTTGTTTGAGGCTCAGAAATTCTTTTGGTTTCATTAGTTTCCTTTTCCCCTGTTAATGTCATGTAAAATTACAGTGAATGACTGACTTTCCAAAGTCTCACATTTTACAAGCATATTCCTATCATCCACTCCATCTAGATAGTCCACATAGAAACATAATTTGAATAATGATTTTAGGGTGTGAGAGGGCTTTTACTTGCTGTACTTTTTGTATTTTTTGCATATTAATGCCTATGCACAATTTTTATGAAAATGCCTGTCCTCACCCCTTTCTGGACTGCACACCCTTGAGGGGCAAGACCTCCATCTTGTTCGTCCCAATAGCCCATGGAGGACCATGGTCCACACAACAGGTCCTCAATATGTGCAGCTACAATAAATGAGACCACATAGCAAGGAGACCAGAGGAGAAAGCACTCATGAGTTTGAAAAGTAAAAAAAAGAAAACTTCAGTTTTCAATCCTGACCTCAGGTGATAGTTTTCTGTTGTCTACACTATGTAGGCCACTGTAAGGACCTTACTATTCCAGGGTTGTGAACAGAGACTGACATGACTTGACCCAAGTTTCTAGCAGGATCCTTCAGCTGCCGTATGGAGGATAACCTGCAGGGAGACCAAGCTTGGAAGAGGAAGACCAGTGAGGCCACTCCAAAAATCCAAGTCGTTTGCTGGTGACTTAGATGAAAGTGGTAAAGTGGAAGTGGTGAGAAGTGGTCAGATTTGGGAAATATTAATAGTCTGAAAAATAATATTTATGTGTCGGGATTTTGGGGTCCATCTCTGGAGTCTATTTGGAGCAAGAACCTTTTACTTGTGTTGAGCCACTTATATTTAAATATCCTTAAATTATGCATTATATTCTTAAATATATTGCTGATAATAGTGGCTAATGCTCAGTTTGGGTACCTTTGTCATTCTGATAAGAATGAGCAGCTAGTGTGCTATGTCTCTGACATGGGTAACTGACCCGGGGCATTCCCACTGTTTGGAGGCAATGTTCGGGTCTAGACACAGCCACTTCTTAGCTTGGTGTATTGTACTCAGGGATCCGGGAAGGACACACCTGACCTAGTCTGGCTTAGCCCCAAGGTCAATGTCCAAGGCAGAAATTATATACTTTCAAAACTACCTTTGAAAATGCCCTCTGACAACCAATGAAGTGGACTGATGGTGATTACAACTGTCGAGTTTGACCATAGGAAGGGGCAAATGTGCAGTCTCACTTGGCCATATGGGCAGTGCAACTCCCTGCCTTCACGTCCCAGGCGGGGACGTGGAAGAGTGGAGAAATCGCCAGGGTTCCGGCTTCCCATCAAGGTGTCCACCACTCTGCTTTGCTATGAAGCTTTTAGAACGTGCTATCGGTCCATGGCTTTGTTGTTATAAAGATTAAATGAGACGGTGGAGTTGGTTTCTAAAATTGGGGAGAGGGTAGAATCCAACAGAGTTGAATAACTATGCCCCCTCTGCCCTGTACTCACTGTGTGGCTTTGGAATATTACTTAGCTCCTCTCCCCTCAGAAGTAGGAATACCTATCTCACATGAGCCATGTGACAAGGATATGAGATTATGTGTGTTCAAGTGCCTAGGATTTAGAAATCCTGATCCATGTATGGCCCGGATACTGGCTTCTTCAATGTTTCCTTGCAAGTCCCAGGAAGTGATTTCTGAAGGGGTTCAAAGTCCTCCAGGGACCTCTTGGGTCTATGAGAATTGGGCCCCAGTGAACCAGTACATCCCCAGACTGGACCCCAGTGAACCAGCACATCCCAAGACTGGATGGACCCCAGTGGACTTCACAACCCAGATTAAACCCCTGACCCACCGGGAAAGAACAAGGATCATTTGTTCTCAGTGGGGTCTGGGGTGGGGAGCTTAGAATCACTGGACTTCAAGGGAGGAATGCACTCATTGAGGAGTAGAATGAACCAGCCTTCTTAGGGAACTGTGAAGTGATCAAAAGGAAGCTGAATCCCAAAGAGGTGAAGGTGACAGCCAAGATCACACCATCAGTAAGCGTTATAGGACAACAAAACCGGAAAGACCCTTAAAGACTTTTCCCAGATAGAGAAACCGAGGCCCCAGGAAAGGAAAGAGTTGGCCTAGTCCACATGACCGTAAGTGTCAAAGCCATAGCTAGGATGTGGGATCTGGTGCTCCCTTCCCTGCCCGACACTAGCTCCCATGTTCACACCCTTTACAGTTTGGAGGGGTACCCCCTCCCCCAGCAGTGCTATGAGCTGCCCAAGATGCTTTGTGGAGCTGATGCAAAACATTTCACTTTGTGTCACGCCTATGGTGACAGCTGAGTTAAACCGAATGTTCACAGTCATTATGCTCAGAAAGCCTGCACGAGTTACATCTACTGCGGTTTCAGAATGAATCAGGTTTCCACACTCTCCTCGCTCCATCTAATTGCATGTCTGTATATGGTAACCTTTAGAAAATGAGTCTAATAATTAGTCATCTTGGCCTAGTTAAAGAAAACAGTATGTTCTCCAATTTCACTTTGTTTTGAACAAGAGTGATGCCAACGGTAATTTTCACCACAATTAAAATATGCTTCTCAGCTGGTCCCTGCAGTCAACTGAGACGGCTCTGGTCCCTGCACCTGCCCAGTGCTTCCCCACAGCTCACTCTTTAACCAGGTGGTGCGCCCCACTACCCAGGTTCCCCCCCACACACACTCATTCACATCTCTTGACACCAATTGTGTACTGAGCACTATGTTTTGGACTCATCATGACATTTGATCCTGTTTGCAAGACAAACCTTACTGCTCCATTTTGAAGATGAAAATTTGAGGCCCTGAGGGTCCTGGCCCCCTGACAATGGCCCAAACCCTCTGTCCAGCCACTCCCTCCCTTTCTCCCTGCACTCCAGCCATGCTGCCTTCTCACAGTTCCTCAAAGACAATGAGCTCCTTCCTGCCTCAGGACCTTTGCACATGCAGATTCCTCCACCTGAAACTCTCTTCTCCCTGACTTTGCCTGGTTAACTCCTACTCACCCTTTGGATCTCAATTCAAGCCTAATTTCCTATGGGAAGAATTCCTCGTGTGATCCCACATTGTCCTACAGCAGTTCTTCACTCACAGAGCACCCTATATTCCTCCTCCCCCAAAGCAGCTTTACAATTTGTAATTTCATTTTTATAGGGTTATCTGCCATTGTCTGGCTCCCCCACAAAAGCAGGAACTCCAGAAAGGAAGGGATGGTGTCCTTCTAGTCCACCACCGTATCCCCAAACCTAGAAAGGACACAGAGGAAGAGTTTAGTTACTGTACTGGATGGATGGTAGATGGATGGGCCCATGGTGGATGAAAAGTGGATGCATGGTAGATGGGTGATGGATAGATAGTGATGGACAATGGACAGACGGATGGTTGGGGTGGGGTGGGGGGCAATGAATGCTACAGAAATGCTAAAACAAACAAAAAACTTGCCACTCATCGAACTAAGAGGTGGGGCCCTAATGAAAACCCAAGCTCCCAGGCTACCAATCACACTTTTTCTGTGGGTGATAAACCTCTCTCTCTCTCTCCAACCTCCCACCCACACCCACCCAAACTCTGCCCATGACTGCCCATCTCGCTTGAGCACGTCTCAAAACTCTCCAAGCGCTACCCTTGCTGTTCAACCCCTCACACCTTCTATCTCACATCTGGGGGAGTTTCAGAAGTGCTGATTCAGTGGGTGCAAGAGAACCCCAAAATCTACACTGTTAACAAGCACCCAGGTAGGTTTAAAGACAGTGTGTCCCTGACCTCTGCTTGAGGATCCCTAGACTCGGGTGGATCCAAACTAATCTGGAGCCCCCGGGGGGGGGGGGGGGAACAGCTCAGCCCTCCACCCCCACCAGCCGCCCACTGGTGAGGCAGCCAGGGCGGCAGAACCTGGGGCCGTGCTGCCCCCTGGTGGTCATGGCGGCGCGGCAGCTGCTGGGCTTCCCAAAGGACACCGGTCGCTGGGGCCTCCCATGGCCAGTGACATCTGGTGGCCACGCGTGCCCCCAGGCACAGCACCTGCGTTCTGGTCCCTGACTCTCCAGTGACCTCTCCAGGACGCTTTTCTCTCCATAAATGTAACATAATGTTTCTCAAACTCGGGTATTTTGGGTAACGCCTTCACCATTTTGCCCACCCAGTACGCTACCTGGACTATTATTTACTTAGTTTTTCCCTCTAAATGTGTTTATGTAAAATAACTCATTTTAAAACTTAAATCTCCACAGTAGATGGGGGGAAAACAGTTTCATTTACCATAAATTGGGGGGGGGGGGACATGAAGGAATGAAAAAAAATTTTTCTCATAATAAAAAAAATGCTATGGAAATATAAAACACTAACAGTGAAATACAAGTAATTTACAAGTGCACAGCTAAAAATAAAGGCGGTGACACTGATCTCCAGGATGCTGGGAAGGCCCGTGGCCTCTTGCTAAGATAGATAGAGCCCCACCTGGGTAAATGCCCTCAGACGCACGCTGATAACAAGGGTCCTGCCAGGTGATCCGGCTCTGGGCAGCAGCCCCCTCCCCCATCACACCTGATCCTCCTTCCTTCCAACCACCCACCCCCCGCCAGGGCCCCATGATTGACATTCCAATCTTCGAGTGGGTCTGTGGGGGCCTAGCCACTATCAGGGTGTCTTGGGGCCAGTGTGGTGAAGAGAACATGCACCACGCTCAGGGTGACCGTCAGCTAGGCTGACCAGACCATTTTACACAGGACAGAATACGACGGTACTGTCCCGTTCCCAGCTGACACTTGGAATGAGCCCAGTGAGACTAGGCTGACGGCATGTACCATTTGAAATGGGACAGCACCGTTGTTTTCTGTTCCGTTTAAAATGGTACATCCAGGCAGCCTAACGTTAGCACCCCAATCAGCAGGTGGGTGAGGAAAACTGAGCTGCTCAAGTTCAATTAAGGGCAGCTGGAGACATTCACGTTATTACGGACACAATGTGTTCTCATAGGCTGACTCCGGCACCACCCTGGTTGTCTGTCCACTGTGGTTAGGACGAGCCCTGCTAATGTTCATTAGGGCGTACATGCAATTATTCACATAAACACTACTATTGAAACACCGTCGAACATCACTCACATACCTGTGGTCAGGCATGTTGTGAGTGTTAGAATGTGCTAGGCATGACCTGGCCTCTCCCAGGGCGACTGTAAGGACCCCACCATCACAGCCAGGCAATCAGCAATGCTGAGCCTCTACAGAGGAACGTGGTTAACACCTGCACGTCCTCGTCCAGGAACTACACCAGTACAACAGATAAGAACGTGGAGGCCAAGAGGATGAGAGGACTCCCCGTGGGAACTCACGTGTGCTGTGTTGTTGGCGTGTTTCTCATTTAATCCTCACAACTGCCCTGCCAAGGAGCAACTGGGGAAACTGAGGCTGACCCACACGCACCAACCATTCTCTCCCTCCACCATTTTTTTTCTGCATGTTCCTCCTCTCTTGGTTGTCTTTCTTCCAGGATGCCCTGCTGCTCACTCACTGAGCACAGGTCTGGCCGAGGACTGGTGGACAACCTCACTTTTCCCTCCTCCCCAGCCCACTCCCATTTTTATTAAACGTGTGCATCCATGCGCAGAGAGGCAATCTGGAGGAATAGACACCAGCCTGTTATTTTCTTCTTCAGACGTTTTTACATTTTCTGATGTCTTCTTATAATAAGGTTTGAAAATGAGAAAATACAGTCGTGTGTTAAGGGCATAAAGAGGCACAGTATGGGGCAACGAGTTCTAATAGGACAATGAGACAGTCTTGAGTCCTCACTCTGCCCTTCAATTGCTAAGTGACCTTAGGCAAGTCCTTCCTTTGTGTGGGCCTCAGTTTCCCCATCTGTTCAATCAGAAGGAAGTGCCAGCTGTTCTTTATCCCTAACCCCCACCCAACCCATGTTCCTGCCCTGCTCCATGCCCTGAAAGGGTGGGCCCCTGTGGAAGGTACCACTCAGACACCCTAGCTGGCTGGCTTCAGGGTCCTGGAGGCTGGGGGCAGAGAGAGAAGTGGGGCATTTCTTCCCTGCTGCCTTCCTTCTTTGGGTCTCATTTCCAGCAGTAGCTCAGCCCCTCCACAACGTCAGCTCCTGTGGGATGACCCCTGCATTATGCCTCCAATTCTCAATGGACCCCAATAGCACAATCCCCTGGGCTTCCCATTATTGCTAGCCCTTGGGGAACTGAACCCTTTGGTTGGGCCCCACCCACTCTTCTGTAAAATTCCTTTCACTCATCCAGCTGAGTTGGATTCTGTTTCCTGCTAGCACTTCAAGTAATACAGGGCTGCGTCTATGAATTTCCCCAGACCACATCCCAGGGATAAACATCTATTCATTTTCCTATTTCTTCAGACTTAAACTCTTCTAGCGTTTAAACTCCCCTTTCCTCTGAAGGTGGGAAACAAAATTGCAAACAAAATAGCACAGCCGCTCCACTCCACTCTTAAGAGTAAATGCCCACTACATTCAGATGGTAGGAGACGACATTCACCTTCCACCCTTGCATCTGGGGAGAGTTGTCCAGGTCAGAGCAGTCCTCAGCCCTCACTGGTCTCTCCAGAGTCTGGGTCACCCCAATTTCTGCTGCTGTTGTTGCAGAGATAACTACACTTCTGCCATGGCCCCCTGATAATTTGTTCCAAGGACACTGTAGCCCACTCTGATAGCACCCAGTCCAGCCACATGCATGCCCTCTCTGGGGACTTGAGGACTCTAATATGCTCCCTGCCACACACACACACACACACACACACACACACACACACACACGGTGCTGGAATCTCTGATCTCACTGATACTGTCTGCAAGTCACTTCATTCCAACACCTCCCTCATCCACTGTTGTTCCACCAGCCAGGTGCCATATTGGGCTTCACTATGAGGTTTCTTCTGGGATCCCTACAACCTTCACTGGGGTTGTTATGCGCTTGGAGGATCGGGTGCTGGACTCATTCTCGGGAACCCTGTTACTCTAAACCCTAACCACATGCCCCATCTGGTCCTTCCTAACTGAAACCTCCTTTTGGGCAGGAGAACATTCTTCATCACCACTCAGTCTTTCCCACCCTACAGTACATGGCAGACCCTCAGCTTTGTGTATGACACGCCGAGCTTTGAGAACTAAAATACGGGCAAACAAAAACACCTTTCTCCAGCACCTGGCTCTTGCAATCCAAAGCCATAGCTTTCAAGAGCACTTTGGAACTTAAAACTGAAGTCTGACTTCTTATCACCCCGTACTCCAATAAATGCTGTTTACAAAAAAGCCCACGTCCAGTGAAATGCTATATAAAGGTTAAAAGGGAAGGGTTTTCCAGATAACTGACTGATGTATACATTTAACAGCCTCTTGCCAGATGCCTGCTAAAATGGTCAAAGAAAAAACCCACAGACAAATCTGTATTAGCAGGTAAAAGGGAAGAACTCAGGCCACATGCTAGAAACTTTGTGAAACGCAATGCGAGGAAGGGCCAGCTGGGTGAATGGTGTGCTGGATGGAGCTGCGCTGACTCCTAGGAGCTGGATTTTGTCAGCTGATGGTTCACAGCCACTGGCAGAATGAAACTGACCACGGTGGAAGTGTTGACACCATGGAAATTGTCAGATGCTGCAAATCAGGGAGTTGTGGGGGTTTTTTTGTTGTTTTTAAAGATTTATTTTTATTGTCTTTGACAGAGAGAGACAGAGAGGAGGAGAGCCCAGAGCAGTCTCCATAGTTGCACATCATTCATTGTGACGTAGTTTCATTCCACACAAGTAGATGTGGGGCCATGAGGAGCAGAAATCAAACTTGGGGCCTCCCAAATGGAAGGCGTGAACATTTGCCGCCATCCCAGCAGTTACCAGTTGCATTGCAGTTCAACACATGGGTTTGCATAGGCCAGGGCCAGGATTCAATCCCCAGACCTCGTGGTTGCAAGGCAAGTGCTCAACCTGCTGAGCTATCCCAAAAAAACCTTAAAGCAGAATTTTCTGAAGCATATTCCATGGAAAACTAGCTGCTCGAGGCGGTGGTGTGTTAAGGAAAAAAGGCGATGCTCGGGAAACACTGCGTTAAGCAAAGCCCCACTGGTCATTTCATCTTAGGACTACTTGGGCCAGGCCCATGGTCCCTGTGACTCCCCAGGAGTGACTTGTAGGACTCCGGTTTCCAGAGCTGTGAAGAAATAAATTTATGTTGTTTAAAACCATTCCAAGCAACTATATGCCAGTTCCCAGAGTGACTTGTAGGACTCGTGTTCCAGGAAATGTCCGCTTGGAAAAATCAGCTTTATTTAATAAATACATACTGACAGAAAAGACATTTAATTCAGATATCTGCCAGAAAATGACTGAAACTGATGATGTTCTAGGCCACAAAGAAAACCTCAGAGGTACTAACAAGCAATCCTTTCCAGACCATATCATCTGACCACAAAACCATAAAAGCAGGAATTAAAAACAAAAAAATAAACAACAAAAAAAAATATATTAAATCACTTGTAAATTTATTCCTAAATAACCAAAGTCAGAGAAGGGAACAAAACTGCAATTATAGGCCATTGAGAACATAATGACAACTGGAACTTCATGTTGCAAAACTCATGGAATAGAACCAAAGCACTCCCCATAGCTCTCAATGTTTTTGTTATTAAACAAGGAAGACTAGAACTGAATGAAGCATCCAACTCAAGGAGCTAGAAAATAAGTAACATGATAAACTTAGGGAGAGAGTTAAAAGTAAAGGTAAAGTAGAAAACATAAAAATCAGTAGAACTGATAAATCTACAAATGGGCTACTTGTAAATAGCTACAAGCTATCTAGACTTTCAAAAACCCAATAAAGCAATAAAGGGAGGGGGCAGGCAGGAGGAGGAAGAAAGAGAGAGAGAGAGAGAATGAATTAGGAAGTAAAGAGGAAGAGTTTTCAGATGGAAAGAGAATACTAACTGCACAGTGTGCTAGTTTATTTGAAGTGTTCCAGGGAGAATAGCTGTGTATTAGTAGGCTCAGGCTGCCATAACAAAACACCACAGACTGGGTGGCAGAAACAACAACGGCTCATTTACTCACAGATATGGAGGCTGGAAGGCCAAGATCAAGGCATTGGCAGGGTTGTTTTCTGGTGGGACCTTCCTTCCTGGCTTGCAGACAGCTGCCTTCTCACTATGTCCTCACATAGCCTTTCCTTTGTGGTCCTGTGGAGAAAGAAATCTCTGTGTCTCTTCCTTTTCCTATAAGGATACATGTCCTATTGGATAAGGGCCCCACCCTTATGACCTCATTCTATCCTAATTATTAATACTTTCTTAAAGGCCTCTGCAAATATAGTCATGTTGGGGTTAGGACTTCAACATATGAAGTGAGAGGGACACAATTCATTCCATAAAGATATGCTTTTCTAGAAAAATGGGAGTTGCCAAGACAAGTAGAAAACCATGGAACTAACTTGAAAACAGACATAGAACTATTGCCCAAAAGGTTGTGAGTCAGAGAGTTTAGTTGGTAAGTTCTTTCGAACTTTCAAAGAATGTTTCCAGATTATTTAAACCACCCAGAAAACAGAAAAAGATGGAATGTTCTCTGATTCATTTTACAAATCTAGCACAGCTGTGACATAACCCTGACAAACGTCAAGCAGTCCAGCATCGTAACGGTCACCTGCTGGGGAGGCAGTGTGACCGTCTTCCCAGGATGCTCCAGGGGGGACACACATTGGGTGGGCTGGCCTTGATGTTACCACAAGTGCCTCCGTGCTGGAAGGATTCAGACTCAGGGGCTCCATCCTACCCCGTGATCATTACTGATATGGCTGGCCAGTACACTCGATCCAGTTTCCAGAAAACATTGTCCCTGCACGCTCTGTGGCCTTGTCCCCTCCACGACTGCATAGCATCCTATAGCAGCAACCCGCAAGATGGTTGTGAGGGAGGGGTGTGAGCAGAAAGCAGGCCTGACCTCGCTTGCCTTATTGCTTAGAGATGTGCGAACAGGCCTGAGGAGAGCGGCCTAGACAGGTTTCTCTGCATCCCTGTCTGCCCTCACCCTCAACACCACCACTGTGTTGCCATGGTGAGCGACCTGCCAGGCCCGGGGCTCAGAGAAGATTCTGGGAGAAGGCTGCCGGCTTGAGAACCATTCAAGACATCCATTAGAAGCATTAACAAGCCGGTCCTTCGCTCTTCCTAATGGACTAAATGTTGGCCTGCTGCACTGATGGGTGCTTGGCGGCAAGGGAATCTACAAGAGCTAATGTCTATTCCTTACCTTGTGGATTTTAATGATGGATGAAGTACTTTCCTCATCATCTCCTTTGCAGACTTACAAATGCCCGAGCCTGATCCAGCCTTGGCTACGAGCATGGAAAAGGCTGTGCGGCTAGAATGAAAAAAGGCGTGCTCAGTATTGTCCACATACACCATGACTGCCATGGAGGGCATGTAGGAAGAGCTGATGCCGAACCACCTGTGAACTCCCAGTGAGGCCAAGGTGTTCCTTCAGTAGTGGATTGGAGGAAACAGGTTCTTTGTCACAGAAGTGGTATGGAAGTTACAAGTTACCAAGGACACCTTCTCAACAAAGTATAGCGGCAGTTATTTCTAGGGTGCGTGTGGTGGGGGTACAGTGAACATGACTCATGGGCCTCCCATTCCTCACAGGAGACAAATGAAAAGAAATTCACTGCTCAACATCATAGTGACACTGTAGGAAAACCAAAGATAAAGAAACAAAACGTTTAAACAGTTGTACAAGAAGAAATAGATTACCTTTAAAAGAAGTTAGGTCCGGGGGAAGCCAGGATGGCTCAGCAGGTTAAGCGCTTGCTTTGCAGCCCTGGAGACCGAGGATCGAATCCTGGCTCCGGCCCGTGTGGACCCATATGCTGAGCTGGGGTGTGCTTCCCATGCGGGAGGCCCCCAGTTTGGTTCTTGCCCCCAGTTGGGCCCCTGGTTCAAGAGGATGTACCTCCCATGCAGGTGGCCCCCAGCCCAGTTCCCACCCTGTGCAGCCCCCACCCACCTGTGTGGAACAAAACCATGTTGAAAATCTGATGACTTACAACTATGGAGACTGCTCTGGGCCCTCCCCCTTCTCTCTGCCTCTGTTTCTCTCTGTCTCTGTCAAAAAACAAAATAAATCTTTAAAGGTCAGAGTGGACTTCTGAATTCTCACCCACAGGGTGAAAACTAGAAGAAACTGAACTCTGCTTCAATGTGAAGAGAGAAAATAACACAACTATACTCAGTGAAAAGTATCTTTCAAGAACAAGGGTAAAATAGAGACATTTCCAGACAAACAAAACCAAGAGTTTGTCAAGAGGCAATTCTAAAAGGTAAATTTGTAGCAGAAACATGATCCCATGTGGTAGATCTGAAATACAAGAAGCAGACAGGAGTAAACAGAGGACAGCTGTAAACAAACTTTGACATGACAATAGCAAGACTGTTTTGTGAAGTTTTTAAAAATTAGGCTAAAAATACAGGGAATGGTAACATCAGTCAAGAGAGGAGGAAATGCAGAAACAGCCATGTATTATTCAGAAAGAAGGTAAAACTTCTAATAAGTTTGTCTATTTAAAATAAGGAGAGGAAAGGAGGAAAACATGAACGAAATAATAATAAACCAAAGAGTTAGGCAGCACAAAATAAGATAGTAGATTTAAACCCAAATATATTGGGAATTATTAATATATTAAATATATGTTTAAATATAGATAAATGACAATGGACATGCCACAGACAATTTTGAATGACAGCTTTCCAAACCCACCCCTGCCCTTGAAAGTGATGGACAGCCTTTGCCTGATGAGTCACACTGCCCATTGTGACCATCTGTGACGTCACAGGTGTAACTCTCAGAATCAAGTGGAGCTGGTCTATCCCTTCTTCACCTCACTGTGGGGCTGGTGTGGTTTTTGACTCTTGTGTCTGCTTTACATAGTTCTGGCTCATGTGCCACTTGATAACTCTCTCCTCTGCAGCTGCTCCTGACAGATCTTTGTCCAGTTTCTCATCTTTTACTCATGGTCCCAGAGAACAGGGGACATGAGTTAAGACCTCCGCCTACTGAGTTCCAAGGACCAACGCTGGGCAAAGGACAGCTCCACCCTTCTTACCAAAGGACTTTTCCATGAGAGGCGTTTCATTTTGACTCTGGGCAGTGAGCTACTCAGCTTCAAGAACAATTTGCCATGGAGACAGAACCAGAAACCTTAGAAATTTGCCCTTACAACCCTTACCACCACATCCCACTCAGCAGATTTCAGTACCTCCTGGCATCATGTAAGAAAAAGAACCCTAAGAAAGCCAAAAAGATGGCCAGCTGCAAATACAGTGCCTGCCACGGGGTTCCCATCAGAAAACTGGAGCATGAGGCAGCCTGTGTGAACAGAGGCACAGTGCAGGGAGAGGGCAGCCTTAGCCTTCTGAAAGTTCACCTTCCAAGCCCGGAGCAGGATGCAGGTGCCCCACCAGCGTCCCCCTGGGTCCCCAGTGTTGATGTCTGGGACGTCGACTGCACTAACAGCCACCCCACATTTGTCCTGAAGACTTTCATTCCCCAGAAACTTGTCTGTGAAAGTGACAGAAGGGAGTCAGAGAGCGAGGACCCCCCCCCGCCATCCCTGACCACCCCCAAGGAGATCCTCCAACCAGGAGAGTAAGCCACCAACAGCTGAAAGGAGCCACCAACCTCTTCAACACACAGGAGTCAACTCACCAGAATAAAAGGCACGCGAAGTAAACTACACTGAGAGAGTTTATTTGTTTGCTTGCTTTTCACCGAAGCAGATTGGTGAAGATTCAAAAGCTTAAGAACATTCTGCAGGCAAAGGTGGAGCCAGGGGGGTACGTTTATAACACTGGTGACAATGGAAGTTGATAAATCTTCCTGGAGGGCAATTTCACTATAGCTATCGAAACGATCAATGTATTAGGCTTTGATGGGGCAGTTGCAGTTCTAGGAATTCATCATATTCACTCCTGTGGAAAGTGGGGTAAGTAGAAGTATATTCACAGCAGCATTATTTGTAGCAGCCAAAGGTCAGAAAGGATTTAAAAAGCCATTCTGGGGGTTGGACAAAATGAATGATGGTACAGCCAGACAACAAAATAGTATGTTGCCACGAAAAAGATGGTGTGGAAGTGCTTTCTGTTCTGCTATGGAAAGGCTAAGACATATTGTTTAACTCTCTACAGGGTCAGAGAGTAAATATTTTAGGCTTTGCCTTGCTGGCATTAAAGAAGCTACACACAGAAAATGTGCAGACATGAAATGTAGGTTCCGAGAAAAATATTTTTAGAACTGGTGATAGGCTGGATTTGGCCCAGCGGCCATAGTTTGTCAAGCCCCAGTTTAAAGAATAAAGACCAATTCCTGAGCACACTGTATATTATTATGCCACCAGGTTTGTAGAGTTGTGGGACAGGACGCGTAGAGGTATGTGATTGCATTTGCAAAGAATTTCTCTTCAAGGATACACTGAAACAGGGGGCTGCCCACAACGCCTACAGTATTTGAGCCCTTACAGAAAAAGTTTGTGCACGCGATACAAAACATCAGTCATTGGGGAAGCTCCGACGGTGCCTGCAGGCCAGGAAGAAGGATTCTGCTCCAGTTACTTCTTACGTGTGAACACATGTGACTGCATTATCTGGTCAAAAATTTTAAATATGTATTTAAAAAAACAAAACAGCAAAAGACTGAAGTCTTCTGAAAGTTTTTTCAGGAGAAAATCTTAACTGGTAACTTTAAAAAAAGTAATGCTAACTTTGCCACCCCTGACCCCTTTGGCTGGATTAAAGATTTCTTCTTGGGGCAGAAAAGAAGCTCTGGGGTTGGCCTTAGAAACTTCATGGTTAATAAGGTGCATGAACTAGAGAGACTTGCCACATAGAAAGCAATGAAATAAAGTGATGTGGAGGGAACGTATCTGCAAACCACAGGCAACAGGAAAATGAAAAAGTCATTGGTTTGGGATATGAATGAAACAAATTGGTCCATTAGTTAATAATTGTTGAAGCTCAGTCAGTGGTAGATAAATGTTACTATTGCACTCTCTCCTTTTATATAAATTTGAAATCTTCCATAATAAAAATAAATATATATGCACATATGTACATACATAATGTATACCATTGATATGTACATAATATATAATTAATGTACACATCTATTAAATGCAATATGGAATCCTGGATTGGATCCTGGAACAAAAAATGACCTTAGAGCAAAAACTGGCAAAATCCAAATAAAGTCTGTAGTTTAGTTAATAGTATTGTACCGACATGGATTTCTTCATTTTACTAAGTACACCATAGTCTCATAAGATGTTAACATTAGGAAAAGCAGGGTAGAGGGCATATGGGGAGTCTTTGCACAATCCTTGTAAGTTTTCTATAAATACAAAATGATTTTGAAATAAAAACCTTAAACACCCAGAGCATGATGGATAATAGGATGGGCCCTCAAGTCATACTAATGGCTGCTAGACCTCTGGCAACTGCCTGGCCTCTCCGTGATTACGTTCCTCATTCACAAAGTAGGGATGAGAAGTTCATATGATTGTGTGGAGGGTGAAGGGACTAAGCACATATAGGATTATTAGCAAGCTAGGACTGTGCCTAACACATAGGAAGCCCTTAGTTAACAGTAACTATGACGAGTAGTAATGGTGGTGGTGGTATTCAGTAAAAACTCAATGTAATGGAGCGAGACACAATGTAAACATGTAACAAATTTAATCAACCAAGAAAATCAATTGGCATTTAAAATAAAAACTAATAAAAATAGGCTGGGAGGGCATTGTTCAGAAGGACAGAAACACTAAATAACAAAGGTGTATATTAGAAATGTTAAAATAGTCTCTAGAAAAAGAGAAATATTTTTTATATGTTCCAAACCAGGCAAGAGGAGAAAAGAGATCAGGAGATTACAGAAAACTTTATAAATTCAACAACAACAAAAAAAGGGAGGTGGGCAGTAAAGGAAATAGTAGAGAAAACACAAAATTAAATGGTAGAAGTCAATCCAAACATATCATATAAGTGTAAAAAGATTCAACTTACCTATTTAAGAATATTCTTTTTAAATGAAACACACATCCATTGTGGTCAATACTAATACCTTTAAGCCCTAGACAGCAGTAACTATGTCAAATGTGTGTCACCACTATCCCTTCCATGCACATAACAGACATAACTAGTCAATCGCAGCACTCCTTCCTGGGCCTGCACAGTGCCTTTGGAATCCTTCTCAATGCAATTCTCCAAGCTGTCATTAAATGACAGAAGGTGGCTCTATTTTGGCCGAGGCCCCTGTGGGCAGGTTCCCAATGTGACCCACTCACACTCACAGCCTGACTCAAGGTGTTTCAGGAGGAGTAAGGAAATACAGGGGCTTAAGAATAACTTCTGGGGGAAGCCGGGATGGCTCAGTGGGTTAAGTGCTCACTTTGCAGCGCCAGGGACCCAGGATCGAATCCTGGCCCCGGCCCGTGAGGACCCATGTGCTGAACTGGGGAGTTCCCCCAGTTCAGTTTTCTCTCTCTCTTTCTTTCTCTGTCAAAAACAATTAAAATAAATAAATTAATTAAATTAAAAAATATATATATTTTAAAATATATATATATTTTAAAAAAAAGAGAGAGAGAACTTCTGCCTGGAGATCGGGGGCGGGGAGTGGGGCGGACCAGGTGAGAGAGGAATGTCTGTCCTACATTCCTGAACTGGATCTCAGCCAGCTATTTCCTCTCCTGGGTCCTCATTCCTTGTCTCTACTGGGCCTGTCTCCAAAAAACATCTGTGGTAGCCACGCTCCTACAGGGACCCTCATAAAAACACTTGTTAGAGGTGACAGGGACCACATTAAGCTAGTGCTGGGCTGGGCGCCAGTGACTGAATCACAGAGGAGGGCTGCCAAATGGGCCAGGGAAAGGCAGCCCACCAGCCCTGGGCAGCGGGCACACTTTCCAAGTTCATGCCCAGTACTCCTGGCAGTGGGGAGCCTCGCAGAGAAGCTGCACCCAGGACAGTGGGGCTCTGGCCTGGCCGAGGGAGGAGAAAAGAGGGGAGCTACACTGGGCCAGGTGTCTTGCAGACAGTAATTTATTATGTTCTGGCCACAACACTGAGGGGCCGCTATTTTTATTTCCAATTTGCAGATATGAAAAGTGACTCTCAGAGAAGTTAAATAACATGCTTCATTCATTCAGGTCACAAAACCAGTAAGTGGCAAGCGGTCTTGTTAAATTGGAACTATCTCCAGCAGCTCCTCTCCTAGATATGTATAAACCAGAAATGTGTAGTATACAGGTTCACCTAAAGATGAGGACAAGCCATTCCTAACAGCACTATTTGTAACACAGTCCAGAAACACTCCGCACCCTTCAGGAAAATGTGGGGAAGTTACACAGTGGCACACTATCCAATCATGAGAAAAGAACTATAACTATCCAAATCCACATGGGTAAATCACACATAATGTGAAATTCAGTTTCTACAGCATTTTGAAAAACAGGCAAAACCCATCTGTGGGGTTTGAAGTCAGGATGGTGGTTAGGTACCCTTGAGGGGGTGCAGAGGGGATCTCTGGGGTGTAGGTCATGTTTTATTTCTTGATCTGGGTGTTGGTCACATGAATGTGCTCACTTTGTGAAACTTCATTCAGCTGCCCACCTGGGATTTGTGAACTTCCATGGAAAGTCTTTAAAAAACTGACCCTATATGCTTTTTCTACTGTACCACCCTAACTGAACTATGAAATAGGTGTTATAATGCAGCCTTCATGTCCAAGACAGGGCTCAAGCCTAGGTAGATCAGATGTACTATTTTAAATGGGACAGAAAACAACATTACTGTCTTGTTTCAAACGTATATATGGTCAGCCTACTGACACCTTGAATTTAGCCCAGTGAGAGTAGGCTGGCCCTATGTACCATTTGAAAAGGGACATTACTGTTGTTTTCTATCCCGTTTAAAGAGGGGCATTTGGTTACCTTACTCAAGCCCTGACTTGATGACTGTCTAGTAATTTCCACTCAAAGCACTCAACTGAAACATGAACACTATGTCTCCTTTGCAGGGTTTTTAGTGCACAAAAAAATAAGGAATGAGAAGGCTTGACGATAACAGCCTATATTTTCAAGGCCCAAGTGTGCGCCAGTGTTCTCTCCAGTCCCTCCAACAACGTTGAAAGGTTGAGGATTCTCCCTACTTCACAGTGGAGGACCCTAAGGCTCTCAGCAGGAAAGGAACAGCCACACCAGGATTTACATCCACGTCTGTCTGATCCAACGTCAGAACTTTATGCACCTACGGCTATCAGGAGAACCATGCCAGATGTCCTGGGGAACAATCAAGACAGGCATAGTCACAATGGCTGTGCACTCCAGATTCTCTCACATCCCACTCATTTCCCAGCAAAGTTCTAAGTCTGGAAAATTCTTCCTTTACGCTGTTCAGCTCAGCATGCATTGTTCATTTTCCTCAGGGATTTTTAGTGGACACAAGTCTACTTTCTGTATCAGCTAGTTATTTCCACAATAATGCTGAGTTAACACACAACCTTAACATTCAGTGGCTTAAAACCACATTACTATCATGTGTCACTTGAGGATTGGTTAATCTAGGTCCATAAAAAGATTTTTAAAAATCAGGCTATTGGATATCTAGACAATAGGATTAACATGACAAAAATGGGACACTGCCCCCAATGCCTACAGACTACTTTTTAAGATGCATAAAGAACAAATTTACAAAAATTGATCACATGTTCAACCACAAAGTAAGTCTCAACAAATTTCAAAAATTTGAAACCACACAAACCGTGTTCCCTGAACACAGGAGAATTAAGTGAGCAATTAACACTAAAATATAACAAAGCCTTCCCTAGCCATCTGGTCCTAGCTGCCTGGGACTTCCTCTCTGTCACACTGCTTCATGGCAGGACGAGACATTTGCTAAATTCCTACTGGGCACTGGACAGGGTCCAGGGACTCAGAGGGGACAGACATCCTCTCAACTCTGCCTTTCTGAAGAGCATTTGAGACACAGACTCTGGACCTACCCTCACCAGACTGTCCCATTCATTACATACTTTAACCTAAACACCAACAGCTCAGCCCTAGTTATATCCAAGTAAATACACACGTTAAGTGCCAACTATACAACCGAACCACCTTCACCACTCCTGTGTCAATGAAGTTTGGTTCTCAGCTCAGATCCAAATTCAGCTTAATTCCTTTCAAACACACCTGACCAAAGGTGGAAACAAAATCCATCTTAGAAGGGGTTAAATCACTCCCACGACTATTATACACAGTAGTCTCTGGAAACAGAACACAGAATTGATTCGTGCTGGAGGGCCCACTGAGAAAATGGCTCATTTAGGCAACCCGACTCTCAAGCTAATCCTGACCTCACAACTCCGTCTGGGACCCAGGTTTCCACACAAACCAGCTTCCCAAGCACCTTAATCAGTCCTTTTGCTTTAGAGACCAGGGGGAAATTTTTTTCCTCTGGATAGAGAATAATTTTCTTCATAATTTCTCTCCAACATTGGAGCTGGCTGACGAGTAATAGAGTCACTTTGCTCCATTAGTGGCAGCGTTCAAACAAAAGCCAAACAACTGCTTGATGAGAGTCCGGGACAAAGGGCCCAAAAATCATAAAACTGCTTCAAGGACCTTCTGAGACATTCAAGACACAGCTAAGTCCCACTTTACCTGCTGCTGCAAACACACCAATGACCACCAGGTGGCGACAGAGTTGCACCATCATTGCAAAAGCTTTACTAGCCTAGAAGATCCAGCAACTCCAATTTGCTTTATTAAAGGGGTTATATGTAAAGATGTAAAAAGTTTACTACACATGTCAAACTTTATAAACACTCTGTCCCTAAACATTCCCACAGCAAAACGGAATGTCTTTACCTACCCTACGCCTCACCAAGGGGGCCTAGCTTGCTCCCAAACCCCACAAATTGCTCGTTGAGAATGCTTTCTCCCACTCAAGTATGACTGGGAGGTGAGCTGCTCATTGCTAAGCCCTACTCCACCACGCTTATGCTGGCCTAACCCAGGTTCGAGTCATCAGCTGTGGCCTCCCCATCCCCAGTCCCTACCCTTCCCTCACTGAGGCTCAGGACACCTGACAAACTTACCCTGGACTATGGGAGTACCCACATGTGCCAGCACCTGTACCAGTTAGCTTCTGCTGCATAACAAATCACCCCAGAACTGAACTGTGTGGCTTGAAATACTGATGTGTTCATTTTTTTCGCAAGTCTGTGGCCAGCTGGGTAGTTCTGGACTGGGGTAGAATGGCTGAGGGTAGATGGCTAAGGACACCTCTCATGTCTGGAATCAGGTAGAGCAGGGAATTCTCACCTTCAGCAGGCTCTCCCAGTCCCTCCCATGGGGCAAAGCAAATCATGTGACCAACTCAAGGGCAAGGCTGTGGGGAGCTGATTCACTGTAGCCATCCCTGGCATAATATCCCACTTTCTGCCTCTAACGCCCTAACCTTCACCTCTGGGCCATGTTAGCCACCAATTGTCAAGACATCCCCAGGAAAGAGGACTCGCCCCAAGTGGGTGCCTGCCCTGTGGTGCACTGAAATCTGTCCATAAGGATGGTCACATGCCGTCTCATGAACCTCACTGCTGGGTCACTCCCTGATCTAGACCTTCAGACCCAGCACCTGCTCCCCTGCTCCCCTTCCCAGCTATAGCCAAGTCCAGGCTGCCCACTGGGCTGCCACTGGGCTGTGACATGGGCAGTCCCCAGCCCAGGTTGCAACTGCTGCCATGGCCCGAGGAAGTTAGGGACGTTGTAGCCAGGAGGCTCTGCTCAGCTGCTGGTCACTTCTTGTTCACCAGTCTGACCTGGGTTCATCGCAGGTCAACCAATCATGGCAAGGGCCGTGCAAGGGCCTCATGTACCATCCACCCACCCCACTCAACAGCCAAAGATCTCTCAGCTTTGAGACACCCACTGGGCGCAAAGATGAAGAAGCTGCCCCAGCACACTGGGCCTCTGAGAGAGAAAAGGGTCCCGGGTCCCAGGCTGTGCTGTGTAGACAAGGCTGCACTAAAGATGAGCCCAGATCCCCAAATCCTTTGGGGCCCCAAGGACAGTCACCAGGAAACCACAGCAGGAGGAAGGTGGAGTCCAAGCAACCCAAGGAGAACAGCAGTTTTATTCTTCCAAGAAAACAGTAACGGGGGTGGAAGGGAAGAATATTGGTCACATGCATGGTCCTAAGCTGGAGTCTGAAATGAGGCCAGGCCTGGCCAGTGCCTGGGAGCAGCTTCATTGTTAGCACCAGGAACAGCCGCCACTGCTTCAGGCAGGGCAGAGGCGGCCCTGCACCTGAGCAATCTGGGGAGGGGCTGGTGGCGAAGGCTCCCTGCAGGTGGTCACCTGAGAGTGATTCTCAAACTCACAGAACAGTCTCGATCCCCCAGCCCCCTGTAAACATGAGAATGGGCTTGTGAATGCCAAGCCCCTCAGGACAAGATGAGGGTCCGAGAGGTGTGGCTGGGCTTCACTCGGCCCAGAAGCTGCCGGGCTTTCTCCTGCATGAAGAGTTGGTCCCTGGTCCCGCCGCAGGCCACTGTCTTCCAGGCGCTGGTCATCTGAGAGGAGGTAAGAGGGTTAGCATTCAGGAAGGGGCAGAGTGCTCCTAGGGAACTGGCAGGAGGGGTGGGGGACATTTCTATGACCCTCCCTCTGGAAGCCAGTTTTCCTATGCTCCCCACCTTCCTGGTGGCCCTGGGGAAGTGGCACTCCCATCTCTGGGCTTTCTAAGAAACAAAGCAAGGACCAGGGGGCATGGCCACGCCCCTCCTGTGGCACCAGCCTCCCTCCATGGGAAAAGCTATCGCCACGGATAGGAGGAGCAGTGAGGGCAGGCCCTGCCCTGCTCGTGCTAAGCAACTAAAAGCAGAGGCAATGACTTAATGACAAGTGAAACCCATGTCAAAAACAGGGGCTTGTGTGGAGAGGGGATCTCCAGTATGGGGGTTCCCTGAGGGAGTGGCACCGGGACTGAGACCTGAAACCTAATTTAACAGGCATTCAGGTAGCAGCAACAGCTTGTGCAAAGGCCCTGAGGTGAGCGGGAGGCAGCCAGGCCCCAGGGCGACACCACACCTGAGCCCAGCACTCACGGGGGCAGGTGCTGGCACGTGGCTTCGGGGCTTCTGGGCCGTGGTCACCCTGTCCGGCTTCTTGGCCTGCAGGAAGCCCTCATTGAGGAGGCTGTTGTCCTCTCTGCTGCCTGGCAGGGTAAGGCTAGAGGAGCTACACGGGACATGTGTCGGCTGAAATCAGAACAAGTCAAAGATGTTAACCATTCTGCTGCAAGCTGTCAGTGAGGAGCAAAAATCCTGCTGTCCTGTCCCAGCGCCACCACCTCCCGGCTGCCGAGATCTTGGGCAGGACGTTAACTTCTCTATACCTCGGTTTCCTCTTCCAGATGGGGAGTTCAGTAAATTAAATATTTGTAAAGTGCCTGTTTCAGAGCCTGCCATCTAGTGAACGCCCAATAAGGCCGGGTCTTTTTATCGAAGCTGGCTCCTCCCCGACAGCCTTAGGAGGAGGCAAGGGTCCGCTGGCTCCTCCTAGAACCAGAAACACCCAGCGGCTGCAGAGGCACAAAGAGCCCCAGGCCTGCCAGCCAGCTGGGCTCGGGGCTCTTGAGGCCCAGGGACCCTAAGAAGTCCCAGAGAGCAAGTGCTGGTGTTAAGACTCAACCCAGGCCCACCCCCACCAAACCCTGTGCTCTTAACCACTTGCCATGATGTTCTTCTTGGTGGTCATTTTAGGTGCCCGATGTGATGCCAGCCGGTGGTCTGGCAGGATCACTAGTCTGGGGGAGGGGGACTTCTCTGCAAGGCACTATGGGCGCAGCGGTCACCCCTGTAAGAGCTGGTCAGGCGACCTCTTTCCTCACAACCCCCACAGCTCTCTGCCTCCCCCTGGGCACCAGGGCAGCTGGCCCCACTGTCAGCTTCGAGGGATCAGTGCTGTGGTGTGGTTTCTGGGAACCTAATCTGTGCATGCGCAACCCTGGGAAGTGCACACCCATCCCAGGACTGGTGACCCTCAACCACCTGGCTGTGCCTTGAGACATGCCCGCAGCCCTCTTGGGGGTCACTCCCACGAGCAGGAAGCAAAAGAAGGTGCTGGGGGGTGATGTAATGTGGACTTGTACATCTGGAAACTACCTAATTGTTACCAATTAATGTCACCCCATTAAATTTAACAATTAAAAAAAGAAGGTGCTGGGGACCCAGATCCATGGTTTTCAAATGTGTTCTAGTATATACAACTCTTGCCCAATGAACCTTTCTGCAGAGAAGAGCGGAGCTGGGCAGGGGCCTGCCCTTAGCTCCCCGTGGGTACCCTCCCTGCTGAGTGGTCCCAGGAATCCCAACCCACTCCACGCCCAGGCCCACCCACAGATAAGGGGCCCCAAAGGCAGAAGACTCCAGGGAGAGCCATGCTCCCTGGGGCAGAGGGGCCTGTGCAATTCCCAGTGGAAAGGGGGGTGGCTTCTCTCAGACCCCTTACCAAGGACAGAGCCTTGGGCAGCGTGGACATCTTCCCATCCTCGTCCACAATGTCAAGAGCCAGGGACTTGCGGACTTTCTTGATGGGGCTCCGCCGAACCTGGGGTTGGGGAGGAAGGAGGCAGTCAGGGCAGGGCTGGGGATTCCTGAGGGGCCCCAGCTGCCCTCTCAGAGAACCCGGTCGACTACAGGGGGCGCCGATGAGACAGGCCCGTCAGGCAAGGATGTGCCTGTGGAGACACGGAATCAGCAGGACCAGGAGACTTTGGCCCCATCAGACGGCGCCCAGTGGGTCATCACGCCAGAGCTGCAACAGGAAGCCAGGACACAGATGCCAACCTCCACTCCTCATCCCCAAGAGGCCCAAGGACAGCCCCAAGTCGCAAACACTCCCTCAAACAGACCCAGAAAATCATCTAAGTTACACCTAAAACCCTCACCCACAGGCAGTAACCTAGAGGCAAAAATCCCATGGGCACCAGGCCCTCCAACACCTGTGGCAGAAACATCTCAGCCCTACCCCTGTGCCTACCATACACAGGTCAGGGGTCAGGGTTCTGCCCCAATACCTGGGAGATCTGGGACTAACAACCCCCTAACCCAGTAGCAGCGTGTCCCAAACAGGTGCTACCACAGCTCAGAAACACCATCTGACAGAGAGGCCTGGGGTCAAGTTCTTGGCCTCAGGTCAATGGCTCCCTCCCAGCCCGACTGCCCATCCTCCGCCCCCACCATAACCTCAGGCTGCCCCCCGGGCACCCATCTTCCCACCTCTCTCCAGGAGAGCCTCCAGGAAAAAGGGGCACACATGAAGGGAAGCAGTGAAGAGGCTGGCTGGGACAGCCCCTGCCCTGTCCTCTGCTCCCAGATGTCCTGACCAGTGTCCCTGCCAGCTCTCCACCTCCCCTGGACTGATGACCCCCCGCCCCACCTAGCAAACACAGCCCAGACACCTGGGCAGCTCCATCTGCACTTCACTTGGAATCCTGTGTCCCTTCTACGCTGTTAATGCTGTGTACTGAGTGATCAGTGTATCTGCCCACTGCACCCCAGGAGGGAGCGACCACGTCTGGGTCCTCACTGCTCCATCCACTCCACTTCAGAAGGGCCCAAACAAAACAGTGAATAGCTAAGGCAGTTCAGAAGGGGGAGTGGGGTCCTAGGCACCAAGGCCTCACCTTAGCTGGTTGGTTTCATGGATAACCACTCTCTCTGGGGAAACAAGGGCCACAGCCCCACTCTTCACTTTCACCAGTTGACCTAAGACCCACGCCCCACCAATGTCTCTCCTCCCCTTACCACGGCTCCTGTCCACGCCACCCAGGCTGGTGGGCAGGGGCTCTCCCCTCCACCCTGGCCACTCACCCCAGGCTTCCGCTTCTGCTTCTCGGGCCTCACTTCGTCCTCAATGATGAGCTCAATGCCGGCTTCAGAGCGCAGCACCTCCTTCAAGTCCTCCTCCAGGTGTGGGGTCTGGGGCTGGGGGCAGAGGGGTCATGTGAGGCTCCCAGGATGTAGGACACAGGCAGAGCCAGTCACACCCCAGATGGCCCAGGCAAAACCGGAAGAGAAACGGTGCAGGAACGGTGGCCTCACACCATTATTCATAACCCTCAACTGTCCCAACTTGGGACAAGCAAACAGTGATCTCAAGGCACCGAGGACTACCGACTGCCACGTACCAGGGGCTTCAGTGGTCCGTACTTCTCCAGGGCATTCTTGAACGGGGTCGGTGTGTGGGGAGTGTTGTCCATGGAGTACTTCTGATCTGGGGTGACAAACCTGCCAGAGCCAGAGAAGGTGGCTTAGGGATGGGGATGGGGGCAGACACCAGCCACGGGCTGTGGGCAAACTCTGGCTCTGACAGCAGGTGCCAAACTCCACTTGCATGAGGCCTGTGTGACTTCAGTCTGCAGAAGGCAGCACCATAGCAGCTCCGGGTGCCTTACTGGGACGGTCCAAGGACATAAGCATCCCAAGTGGTCAGGAATTTGGGTGCAGAGGCTACTTCCTCGGCCTGCCAGTCATTCCACGAGGAGTTCAGAAACTGTAAGTGTAAGCCATTTCTCCCTTCCTCAGAGCTGAGATTAGACAGGGAGCCACACAATCTGTTCCCACACCCTTGTTATCTCCAACCTGGAACACAGAGGACCCCCCCCCAAAAAAAAGAATAAGCAAAGGAGGATAAGCGCTGGTCAAAAGTAAACACCTACAGCTCAAACCGTGGTTCAAAGGGATGAATCCGGACTGTGGGTCCAACATCTGTGCAACAAATGTGAGAAAATGCTAGAATCCCCTAGGTCAGGGCGTCAGCAAGAACTGAGAATACACCAGTGTTAGAAGACTAAGCGAAGCCAACTTGGCAAGGGAAATATACAAGATGGCTTAGAGATTTAAAAAAAATGCATTTCTGGGAGCCAGAGGACTCAGCAGGTGGGAAGTGCAGAAAACCAAGTCGGTTGACAAGAATAATCCTATGACGTTCTCGCAGAGTTCAAAGGAAACAGTTTAAGACGATGAATAGGAACACGCAGATGAAAACAGATAGGAGACCAATGAACCTGTGTAGAAAGAATTCCTGAGGTAGGAGGAATGGGGCAGACAGACGTCAGAGAAATAGGACAGGAAGGAAAGAAATAACAGCACATCTCATCTGCTCAGCTCCAAGTTTAGTACTGAGTTTGAAATGAAAACCAGGGGAAAAAAGTTAACAAAGAGATAGCATGCCTACATATAACCTGATAAATTTCAGAGATAACTACAACAACAAAACAAGAGCCCCTACAAGGAGCCAGGGAGAAAAAAGATTTCCTACAAAGAAATAACAGAATTCTCCAATATAAACGCCACTAAGAAAACAGCACAGTCCATAGCTAATGGTCACAACTATTCTCCCTCTGGATTTCAAAATCCAGCTTCCATTGTTGAAAACCGAAGACAGACAGCCTACACTCAGGAAAGCACAGGCCTCATACCCTCCCCTCTAAAAAGAATGTGAAAAGGCACTCCATCTCACCCAGAGAAGGACATTTTAAAACAGGGGAAGGTTTGTTCTTATGAACCAGAAGTCTTAGGGGTGTTAACACAGCTCAACCCAGGCCCCCAACAAGTGCCTGTGGCCCTGGTGACCCTTGACCTCTTCTGTTCTTCTCGAGACCCAATTCACTCTAAACCAAGCTTGTGCGACCTGTGGGCCGGGACAGCTTTGAATGTGGCCCAACATAAATTTGATAAACTTTCTTAAAAGATTATTTTTTTGCAGCTTTATTTTTTTATTTTAGCTCATCAGCTATCATTAGTGTTAAGTGTAGTTTATGTGTGGCCCAAGACAATTCTTACAATATGGCCCAGGGAAGCCAAAAGGCTGGACACACCTGCTCTAAACAGTGGCCTTATTTTTGTTCTCTACCTTAGGCCCTTTGTCTCTGTGGTTCTCAGAATTCTGCACAGCTCTTCCTCTCTGAGGGGCTGACCCTGGTCTAAGTGAGAAACCCTGGTTACTTTGTGCTCCCCAGGCCTGTACAATTTCCCCTGTAGTTTCACCACATGCTGACGATGTTTCATTTCTTTGTTAATGAACTGTCCACTTTCCAATAAACTGTAACTGCTATGGGGGGGGGGGGGGAGAGGAGGGAATATAAAATCAGTGGGCAAGGAAACCAGTCAAATTTGGAAGTCAGTCCAAAGAACGGTTGCCTATTAAGTCTTGCACATGTCAAAAAGAATTTTTCAGGGGAAGCAGGGATGGCTCAGTGGGTTAAGTGCTCACTTTGCAGCCCCAGGGACCGAGGATCGAATCCCAGCCTCGGCCTGTGCGGAACCATATGCTGAACTGGGGAGTGCCCCCAGTTCAGTTCTCACCGGGGTGAGACCCTGGCCCAGTTCCTGCCCTGTGCAGCCCCGCGCCCACCTGTGGAATGAAACTATGTGGAAAAACCAATGATGTGCAACTATGGAGACTGTTCTGGGCCCTCCCCCTTCTCTCCGTCTCTGTATCTCTCTCTGTCTCTGTCAAAAACAATAAAAATAAAATCTTAAAAAAAAAAATTTTTTTGTTTTTCAAAGGAAAAATAGGAAAACTAAGAAGTCTTTTGTGACAATAATCTGAATTTACAGGTGAAGTAG